>BJCO01726105.1:0-13223 GCA_018326465.1 Flaveria floridana | reverse complement strand
GACCAAAATGTATTCAAATAAGTTTCAATAAGTAACAATACACAATGGAATGAAATAAGCTCAATATATTCAATAAACACCAGCTTACAGTAGGCACTTGCAACAGAAATATTCGATTAGGGTTTTGCAATGATAGATAACAATAAACAAAATGAAATCTATATACAGCAGTCGTAGTTTCGTAGACAGTTTCGCTGAGGGTGAAACTGTGTTGCTGAAACTGTAGTTTCGCCCGGCAGAAACTATTAGTTTCGCCGAGTGAACGTGCAGCTGACTGTGAGCGAAACTATAGTCTCGCTCACAGTTTCGATGGACTTCTAAATATACAAAATAAACTAAACAACTTACAAAAGTAATCTAACATAAATCCTATTACATAGAAAGATAAACAAATACTAATCTAAGGTGAGTCCAACCTATTCTTGATCTTTAGGAAGTATGGAAGCTTGTGGATTTACCTGAAGGAGAAAATGCCATAGGCACCAAATGGTTGTTTAGAAACAAGTCAGATGATCGGGGAATTGTTGTTCGCAAGAAAGTGAGACTCGTTGCACAAGCTTACACCCAAGAAGAAGGAATAGATTATCATAAAGTATTTGCTCTAGTTGCAAGACTTGAAGCAATTCGTGTCTTCCTGGCTTATGCATCATATATGAAATTCAAAGTGTACCAGATGGACGTAAAAGGTGCTTTGCTGTATGGACCAATCACTCAAGATGTATATGTCAAGCAACCTCTGGGTTTTGAAGATTTAGAATATCCTCATAGTGTGTACAAGCTTAGTAAAGCATTGTATGGTCTTCATCAAACACCTAGAATTTGGTATGATTCATTGTCACAGCATTTGATCTAGCATGGAACATGCGAGGAAAAATTGATCCGACTTTGTTTATAAACAAGGATGCTGATGATCTCTTAAGTGTTTATGTGTATGTTAATGATATCATATTCGGTTCTACAAGTCTAAAATTATGCAATGAATTTGAACAAATCATGAAGTCTCATTTCCAAATAAGTTCTATGAGAGAAATTAATTTTTTCCTTGGTTTGCAAGTGAAACAGCCTGTGGATGGAATTTTTATTAATCAGGAGAAACTCGTTGGAAACTGTTGGACTATTTGAAGATGATACTTACCAAAACCTAAGTGCCAAATCTCATGTTGATTACCAAAACCGACACAGTGAAAATATGCTAAAGATATGATCAAAACGAAGAAAACTGGCCAAAGTCAAACTTGGTCAAACTTTGTCAACCGTGGTCAAAGTCAACAATCAACATCAGTGGTCATCCCAAATGACGTCAGCACCTGGCAGTCACGCATCAGCAACAGAGAATTAATTAGACTTAGAACTATTTTTGTGTAATCATTTTGTGCTTAAATGTAATATTTTCTTATTTTTGTAAAGAGTATAAATGACTATGTGTTGTCATTTTTACTCAACAATAGAGAAGACAAATTATCATTGCTTGAGAGAGAAAAACACACACAAAACATGTAATCACTAACATTCAGAGAATTCAAGGTTGCGTGTGTGTGAGAGAAAGTGTTTTCTCACAAACTCCTTTGAATTCCTCTTGAACATCATACATATGAATAAATGAAATTTATATGAATTTGTGTTCTTGAATTTGTTTATCATTCATTCATCATCATACATCATTCCAACTTACATACAGATCTTCACTTGAAATCATCGACGGGTCTGTGAGATTCCGCATCACATATTCGACAAACAACAACAATACGATTGCAATATTCGATCCGTGTATATCGATTTTCACAAGAAATTCATTGAAAACTCATGAAAAAGTTTAAACTGCAAGATTGTCAATCTATAAGAACTCCAGCTGATGTCAATACCAAGATTGAACCTGATCCGAAAGGAAAATTAGTTGACCAAACTCTATACAGATCTATGATTGGTTCTTTGATTTATCTTACTACATCTAGACCTGACATAATATGTGTTGTTTATATCTGTGCCAGGTACCAATCTGACCCGAAGGAATATCACCTTATCACTATCAAACATATATTCAGATATCTTAAAGGAAAACCAGCTTTAGGGTTGTGGTATCCTTATGAAGGAAACTTCGAGTTACATGGATATACAGATAGTGATTATAGGGGATGTTTCCAAGATCATGAATCTACAATGGGTGGTTGTTAGTTTTTGGGTCCTAGATTAGTCTCATGCCAATGTGAAAAACAAACAAATGTCTCTGTTTCAACAGCAGAAGTTGAGTACATAGTTGCTTCAGCAGGATGTTCTCAAATCCATTGGTTACAAAACCAACTACTGGATTACAGGTTCAATTTTCTTAAAACTCCTATTCATATTGATATTACCACTACTATGTTTATTACAGCTACTCCTGTCCAACACTCAAAAACAAAGCATATTGAAATTCCATATCATTTTCTTAGAGATAACTTGAAAGGTTTATTCATTTTGGTTCAAATGTAACTGAAAAACAGTTGGCTGATCTACAAAAGCCTTTTTACCAGGTTGGTTTGAGTATTTGGTCGAGTGAATTGGACTCATTAATCATGTTTAATTACATGATTGAGTTTTATTTAGTTGTTTGAATCATAAAAGTGAAAAGAACCCTCTCCTATCTGAAAAGGAAAATTAAAAGAGAAACTTTCAAAATTAACTGCCTGATTGTATATATTGTGTTCGTATGCTTAAAACAAACACAAAAGCAAATACAAAAATAGAATATTGAAAAAAGGAAATAGAAAAAATGAAAATTAAAACTTACAAAAATAGAGTTTAGTTGTTCATTTATTCTTTTAGGATTGAACTGCCTTTGCAATATGTGAGAAACGATAGTACGTTGGTTTTGATCAGTTACATATTCCACTCATTAATAAAGTCTTACGTGATCAGATATGATGTGAAGGTAAGACCATGCAATTATACAGGAAAAATAAATTCTTGTGATTAAACTAAATCAATTATGATTTTGTGTGTGACCATCTTAGTTCCAATGAGTAGTGTTGACTCTTCCAATTGATTGCTTGTAAAGTCACAAACCCACACCTGGTGACAATATGAATAACCATGAGATCTATTTAAACTATCTATTCACTTCTCTATTACGAGTCATCATAGACCTGAAGTGACGGGATATCTTTTGTTGTAAGTCATTACAGACGTGGATATTCTCACCTATTGCAAAAAGATGCCAATGTGCAATCCATTCAAATGGATTTCTTAGAGATTATCAAAATGCTTTATCCATGATAATTATCTTATTAACATAAACATGAGATCTGGTTACAAGTATATGTCAGGTTAATAAGTTGAGAAAAAGTGCATTCTTACATATCTTGACGATAGTTGAGCTTTCTAAGCCTAAGTGTGGCTTATATAATGTCATATCTAATTGAACCTTAGGCAATCTAAGAATTGAAAAGGTAAGTATGCTCATAATCTTGCCAAAAGTATTCATTTTCTATCCTTTGATCTCGTGTCTCCTCTACTACATGAACGCTGACATGGAACACACTTGACCAGGATTTATTCATTGTCTGTGACTATCAATCATTTTATTTTATTTTAATATGTTGATCTTAACTGATATGATATCACTATAGGCATGTATATAGTATATTTTTATTCTGCTTTCATTTTAAGTTTTGCATGATTTTCTATGTGAAGGCATGTTGATTTTGATTGGTTTGCTCTACTTGTACACTAAAAGAAACATCTAATTTTGTGAACTTAAAAGTTTAGAGTGAGTAAAGATGAAAAAGTGAAAATCAATAAAAATGTCAAACTGTGAAAAAGAATTTAAAAATAAAGTGCTTTGAATGAAAAGGATGAAGCTTCAATTCAAGCATGTGTGTTTTTGATATGTTGCTCAAATGAACCTGAAAAAAATTCAAAATAAGTGGACAAGCTTCTTTCTAACTAAACAAAATGAGATTATTTGTGTTGTAAAAAGTTTTAAAATAAAGACTAAAATCACAGGAAATTGTGTTGAAAAACAAAAAATGTTTTTAAAAAATGTGCTTGATTGGTGATTCAATTAATAATATTGAAAAGTGTGTATCAAATGACTTGTGGTGATCTTAAATAAAAACAATTTGATATTATTAAATTTGAGGGTAGTTAATGATTATTTTGAGTAGTAGTCAAAATTTGACTAAGTGATGATAAGATGTGCATGAATAGTAGTAATGTGTTAAACAATGTTCAGATGGATGTTGTGAAAAATTTACAAGTATCAAACTCATGGAAGGTATCTCATGCGCCTGAACAGTGCTCACAAGCCTAAATCAGGCGTATGATGAATTTCAACTTTGTTCAACTGTTGGGCGTTTTGTTCAAGCTCATGCGCCTAAACGGTTGTCATGTTGCTGAAAATGGTGAAGCGTTGGGCGTTTCAAGTCAACCTCATGTGCCTTAATAGTAACAGCCTTTCCAATGTTGAAATTATTCTCAAGTGTGAACGCTTTATGAGGCTCATGCGCGTAAACAATTCTCATGTGAACTGAAGGTTCATGAAAAATGACCAAGTGTATGCGTTTCTGTCTAATCCATTTGCCTGAACAGTGCCCAAGCGCCTAGACAGTGCTCATGCGTCTAAGCTTTTTCTTTGAAAATATGGCTAAGTATGCTCATGCGTTTATTCCTCATGTGTCTTAATAGTGGTCATGCCTTCACAGTTGTCATGCGCCTAAGAGTTTTTTCACATATATATTCGACACTTGATGATGTGAATGATGATATTAATGAAGCAAATAAGCAACAACACATGGAGTTTGATTTCTCTGAAGTTGATGTATTTAAGCCTGTAGTACAACCTCAATCCACTATTGTATAATCACCACATCCGATAGCATGAGAGAATGTGATTGCCGAGGAGTCTTCCCTTGAAATCATGAAAGTCATTGCTGGTTCACCTATTCATGTGTCAGATGATGTTGGAAGATCAACACAAAATGCTACAGTCCTTTCAAGATCAAAGATGAACCAGAAGAGTTCATGTTGGACTGAAGATGATGATAATCTTAGGGGGAGTATTATTAGAACTCTTAGAAAGATTATCATCTTGTCTTTTTTGTTTTTGTCATAGTATGGGGACTTATTGTGTAAATATATGTTCCTTGTTTTCATTTGATAGTATAAATAGGATACTTTATGTATTGTGCAGAAAACAAACTCTTTTTAATTACATCCTACACTCTTGTATCCATAATATTTTACTATCAATGAAGCTATGAATTTTTGAAGTAATTGTTTGTGTTTAATATAATTATGTTTGAATTAATCATTGCATTATCATCATAGATCGATCTATTTGAACCGATCAACTATCTCTCTAATTCCACCATTCTTTGGTACCAACGTCCTTCCTTCTGACTTGTATAAACCATCATTTCTCACTTCTAAACACCTTTTCATTCCCGTTAACATCTCCTTAGCTACTTTATCCTCCTTTATGGCTTCCCTTGTGCTTCATTTAATCTAGTGATAAGGCGATTATTCACGCTCATCCTTAAGGCACGAACACAAAGGGGGTTTTCCCTTTCTTTTCTACTCAAGGCATCTGCCACTATATTTGCCTTGTCAGGATGGTAGCGGATCTCACATTCATAATCACTTAATAGTTCAACCCATCTTCTCTAGCGCATGTTTGACATCTCCTGATCAAGAATGTGTTGTAGACTTTTATGGTCGGTATAGATAACACACTTATTGCCATAGAGATAGTGCCTCCATATCTTGAGTGCAAACACCACGAAACCCAATTCCAGATCATGAGTCGTGTAATTTCTTTCATGCTCGTTCAATAGTCTGGACGCGTAAGCAAATACCTTGTCTTGCTGCATTAGCACACATCCTAGTCCCTGACGCGAGGCATCACAATAGACTACTAAATCTTCAACTCCTTTCAGTAGGGCAAGGACAGGTGCGCTGCACAGTTTCTCCTTGAGCACTTCAAATGCTTTATTCTTTTCCTTCCCCTATACAAAAGCTGTATTCTTCTTAGTCAGGGAGGTTAGCGGCTGTACGATTCGTGAGAAGTCTTTTTGATAAACCTCCTGTAGTATCCGGCCAAACCAAGGAATTATCTTATCTCGGTAAAAGTTTTACGGTTTTTCCAATGCTTGATGGCCTTTATTTTTAATACATCTACTTGAATCCATCTTTATTCACTACATGCCCCAGATACTGGATTTTACGCATCCAAAATTCGCATTTTGAGCACTTTTCATATAATTGCTCATTTTTTAGTAACTCAAGAATCAGTCTAAGATAATTCTCATGTTCTTCCTTGCTATGGGAGTAGATTAAAATATCATCAATAAATACAATCACAAACTTGTCAAGATATGGGTGGCATACCCGGTTCATGAGATCGATAAATACCGCTGGTGTGTTAGTCAATTTGAAGGGTATGACCAGGTACTCATAGTGTTCATATCTAGTTCTAAAGTCTGTCTTGGGTATGTCTTCTTCCCTTATCTTCAGTTGATGGTATCCCGATCTTAAATATATTTTGGAAAAATAGTTGGCTTCTTGTAGTTGATCGAATAAGTCATCGATTCTCAAAAGGGGAAAATGATTCTTTATTGTAAACTTGTTCAAGTCCTGATAATCGATGCACATTCGTAGGGTCCCATCCTTATTTTTAACAAATAGTATAGGAGCACCCCACGGAGAAAAACTTAGTCGTATAAATCCCTTGTCTACCAACTCTTGGATCTGTAGCCTTAGATCCTTCATCTTGTGTGGAGCGAGTCGGTAAGGTGCCATGGCCATTGGTGCGGCACCGGGCACTAGATTTATTTGGACCTCAATCTGTCGGGTTGGATGGAGTCCCGATAGATCTTCGGGAAATACATCCGGGTACTCAGACACCACAGGTACATCTTCAATTTTCTTTTCTTCTCTCGTTTTCATCACGTAGACTATGAATGTTATGCGTCCTTTCTTGAGACTCTTGGTAGCCTTTAAGTGGGATATCATAGGACATAGCGTGTCACTCCTTTCACCGGGAACAATCAGTGTCTTCCCTTTGTTTGAAGGTATCTTAAGTAAATGTTCATCACACATGATTTCAGCCTTATTTTTAGCTGACCAATCCATTCCTACGACCACATCAAAACATCCTAACGTTATAGGCATCAAGTCTATCTTAAATGGATTACCCTTTAGTTCTATAGCAGTCTTTGATGATTTCTTTGGTTTCTACTATGTTACCGTCAGCTAATTCTACGGTATATGCATTGGTTAAGATGCAATCTATCGAATCAATAAAAGGCCTAAAGGTAGTAGAAAATAAGCTACCAGTCGCTCCAGTATCAAATAGAACGGTAGCAGGATGGTTGCTTATGAGAAACGTACCGTTAACCACATCGTGTTCCTTACGAGCACCATTTCGGTCCACACTCGTAGCATTGCTTACTCGGTTCATACGTACAGTTCATTTACACCTGAAACAAGGCATCGGGTTGCACTCTCCTTTGTGATGTAGTTTGCACTTGATGCAAAAAAAGGCTTGTACCTAAGTACAGCTTTCGAGCCCTTCCACTATGATCATCACGCCTTGCTCCTTCACTAGTTCTCTTGCTTGAACTACCACTAGTGCCAATCAAATTCTTAATATCAAACCATTTCCTTTTCTCACCCATTGCTTTCTTCTTTTCCTCCGTCTTCACATATTTTGTCCATCCAGCCCTAACAAGGTCATCAGTCAAGCTACTAGTGAAATCAAATGTAGCTTGTAGGGTATAAGGCCTGGATGTACGGACCCCGACTCTAACCATAGGATGTACTCCCCAGATGAAACAGGATACACCTTTGGCTTCTGGTGTCACTAGGTGTGGTACCAGTCGGGAAAAAGCTAGGAAACCGTTGATGTACTCCGTATAGTTTGGGCCTTTCATCTCCAAGCTCAGAAATTCTGACTCTAGTTTCTCATGTTGAATAATTGGACAATAATTGTTGGTCATTAGCTCTCTGAGTTCAAACAAGTTCATTCGGCCTGCAACATTCCTACCTCGAGGCTAAATGACGGTTTTCCAACATTATAGGTTGTTCCCTTGAGTGATTGCAAAGCAAACCTTTGTCACACCCTCAAAATCCACGTGCGAAGTTTTACCGCGAGGCGCGTGACAAACCAGGATCTCAGTCATTAGTTACTCAGAACAACTGTATTTGAACTAATAAACACAATGAGAGTAACTTTAAAATTTCCGAAAGCGTTTAAATAATCGAAAGACCCAAATCAAAGTAACATATAATGAAAAATGCGCAAACATACGCGCCCGACCATAATGCAAACAACCAAGAATAAATGTTTAAAATAACATATCCCAAGATAGTGTTTTTAGACAATGCTGATAACTCAATGATGCTGACGTGTGCGTGCTCCAAGGCAACTGGCAACCTTAACCTGAGAATAGCATACCAAACAAATCAACACAATAGTTGGTGAGTTCAAGAGTTTGCATTTCAAATATAAATCATTAAGCAGTTGTATGTATAAGAAGTGTATTGTAACTGATAGCTAGTCTACTAACAGTAACTATTAATCATAGTGATTTCGTAATTGAAGCTGACTATGATAAGTTTGTTGCCTCCTACCATGACTTACTATGTCTTGAAAATGTTCATTAGGACAAAATTGCACCCGTTTGACCTCAAGTCGCACAGGTGGGGCTCGTCAGACCCAGTAGTACTACCCAGGTTTTGCCGACTATTTAATATTAACAATTCGAAAGTGTGAGGACTTTTCCATGGTAAACAGCACTATATTAATGTTATACACAACTTAAATATATAAAGCATTTGTAGATTACCAGTATGCTATCTCCCCCAAAAGAGACTATGTAAAAGAGTAGGGCATGAACTCACCTAATACGCGTAAAGGATACTTAAAGATTAACTTGACAAGGACAAGTCGAAAGACAACCTTCAGAGGTTACCTAAAACACGCAAGTACATAAGTACATGTATACAGAGAACATAATGAAACCCTAAGTACTCTACAAACCAAGGACTCAAGGTTTCAGAAAAACAGACACGTTTGACCCAGTTGACCCGTTTGACCCGTTGGTGACATTATGGGTGATAATTCATTTAAGCAAGCACAATCATACATCATACATGGTTAACATACAAATGGATCACATATGACACTACATTATCCATATGTACTATTTAGATCATCATACCACCAAATATCATAATCACATTCATCAACCAATTTCATTCCATCCAACATACATAGCAATGATCAATTTCCAGTCCCAAACATGATTCCCTAATCACTAATCATAATTCATCATCATACATGATCACCAAAGTCTATACACCATATATGATCAACCAAGCATCCATACAACTCAATCAACACATTCTATCACATTAGAGATCCTCAATAAATACTCTAGCATGATCCTAACATCAAGAACATGTCCAAATCATCATATCCAAAGTTCATCAAAACTAAAGTTTCCCTTATAGGAAAGTAATACCCAAAAGTGATCTAGTATCCAAATCAACCATAATTTCATCAATTTCATACCTAACCAAGTTCATAACATATCTAGACATGACCAACAACACCCTATTAACATGGTTCATCAATTTCATATCCAAAAAGTTACTATCTTTAGTAATGTATGAACTATAACAGGTATTCTCGAATTCCCAATGTTCATAACAACAATCTAACATCTAATCATCATCATAAACACATCCATAACATCAATTCATCAACAATTCAACATTCTAAGCAAAATAAAGTTACTATTATTAGTAACCTATGAACAACACATCAAATTCATCAATTTCTTATACAATCAATGTAATCTAGCATCCATATCATCTAAATAACATCATACAATCATCAAACAACATCAATTTGATCAATCTTGAAATTTCCTAAATCAAGTTTCTAGTTTTGAACTAATTTAACCTAGAACATCACAATTCATAACAAAACATGAAATTGACACCTAATCTAGCATCAATATAGCCATACTAACAGGGAATAACCATCAATTTCATATCATCATCATAATTTTTGGATTAGGGTCCCTCAACAACACCAAATTCGCAAAACAACACAATACTAACCTTTAGATGAGTAGGAATCAACAATGGGACTTGTAAAACACTTTGTATTCCTTTGAATCACCCAAAATCCGAATACTTATGTGATTAGAGACTTGAATTCGCAAGGTGAGGGTGTGTGGAAGGGGTTTGCGGCCGAATGAGGTTTGGGAGGGGTTTAGGGTTGCATTTTTGGTAAGTTTAGTTTAATGATAATTTACAAGATTAACCCTTTAATTTGTATTTTATAAAAACTAACCTTTCAAACACTTTTAAATAATTTTTAACTATAAAACACAAGTATTATTAATCAATAATCATAATCATAAACAGTTACAATAAGTCACACAACACATAAAATATACATACAACACCTAGTCACGTTATCGCGTAAGATTTACAAAATAAATATTTAAAATCTATAAACTCATAAATCACATAATCACAACCAATAAACAACATTATTAATTAGATTATCATTGTTCTTCATTGATTATTATTATTAGGTCGCCAACGTTCAACGACAACTAGTATGTGCTTACGACACGTGTATGCAAGACTTAACGGAACTAACGGAATTTGGTAATGAAAAATTACCGGATGTCACATTATCCCCATGTTGAAAGAAATTCTGTCCCGAAAATTGCGTTACATGGTGAGTGTTCCATCCCTGGTCTACTGCATTGGCACACAGAAAACGAAATCGAGTGAGTTTTGGATGCGTTGTCACATCATCCCCATGTAGAAAGAAATTTCGTCCCGAAATTTAAATCAATACCTTCTTCTATAGGCATCGTCTTGTTGAACATTTGAGGATACTTAAGTTTCATTTGATCTTCACGTTCCAACGTGAATTCTGGTCCACGTCGCGAGTTCCAACGAACTTTGACTATGGGAATCTTACTTTGCTTAAGTGTTTTCACCTCACGGTCCATCACCTCAACTGGTTCTTCAATAAAACGTAATTGTTCATCCACTTGAACTTCCTCTAGCGGTACGACCATCATTTCGTCAGTTAAACACTTCTTTAGATTCGAAACGTGAAATACATTTTGGATTCCACTTAGCGAATCAGGTAGAGCTAATTGATAGGCCACTGGACCTATTCTTTCCACTATCTCTGTTGGACCAAAAGAACCAATGAGCCAGATCAGAAAAACCTTTAAGTCCCACAAGACATCACAACAACTGCTGAAAGCCTCATCAGCTGTTTGACAAAGACTGAAGACTTCATCAACTGAAGACACAAGTACTGAAGACTAAAGTACTGAAGACTCAAGTACTGAACACTCAAGTACTGAAGACTCAAGTACTGAAGACTCAAGTACTGAAGACTCAAGTACTGAAGACCATCAGCTGAAGTACAAAGACTGAAGACAAAGACTGAAGACATCAGCTAATGACAACAACTGAAGACATCAGCTTATGACAACATCTGAAGTTAAAGTATAAAGTCAAGTACTAAAGCCTTCAGACTTTGTCACAGCAGCTGAAGAAGCATTCTTCAATTGTTGTTATGGTTTCCTTTCAGTTGTTTCTTATCAGTAGTTTAGTTTTGTATTTCAGTAGTTTGTAAAACGTCTAAAGAGCATGTTCTTCAGACGTTATAGTTATCAGTAGTTTCTTTTCAGTAGTTGTAGTTGTTTAACACTTGTCTTTTGTAAGAAGATTGTAACGCCCTAAATTTCCAAAATGAACCCAAGTGGCGAAATAATATTAATAATAGTATTATTGAATTTTATTCTCAAAAAGATTAGTTAGTTTGTCAAGTTTAGGCTGGAAAACAAAATGTTGAAACTTGAGGGACGAATTATGGCTAAAGATGAAATTAATACAATAACCTAAACCCCCCATAGCAATCAGCCGCTTCCTTCTTCTTTTCCCCAACCGAGCAACCTCCTCTCTTTCCTTCTCCGACGACCTTTGTGGCTACGGTCAGAGCTCCGGCAGCCTGCCTCGGCCAAACGATGATCAAAGAAGCAACCTCACAGCCCCCATAGAAATCGGCCGCTACCTTCTCCTCTCCCCCCCACCCTACACAATTCCTCATCCCAGTCGATTTGTGCTCGCGTTTCTGGTTGAGGTTAGGATCGGGAGTTCTACCGCGAATGTTTGGTGGTCGGTTATGGTTTAGCGGCGGTATTGGTCACGCCCATTCTACAATTCAAGCCCTCTTTCGGTTTCGACATGGGCGGCGTTCACAGCAGCAACAACATGGAATAGGGTGTAGCATACGATGATGATGATGGAGCTTGAAACCTCACAGTTCGAGCATAGCTCGTCACGGTAGCTTAGAGGACAGCAGGGTTGGGTCGTCACGGTGCTGCTGCTCAGTCATGGTTGAACCAACTAGTTAGTAGCTGGCCTCGGTACCCTGCTGTGGTGGTCGTGACCATCCTCGAAACCGAGTTTCGCAAGGTTTTGGTATGATGAGGATGTTCAAAATGTCTTGATGAGGCGTGAATGATGATGTTGATGTTATGTTAGGATGATGTTGTTGTTCAGATGATATTGATGATATTAGATTATGATGATGATGGTATGTTGGCTATGGCGGAAGGCAGATTCCAATTTGGTCACAGTTCAATGCCAAGATGAAGGTAATGGTCACATTAAGTGCACGTGTTAGGTGTAGTAGGATGAACATGGTAATGCATCGTGATATAATGATGATGATGTGCTAAGAATATGTTGATGATGCTTGTACATGATGATGTTGTTATGATAAAAAGGATGATGGTCCTATGATGATATGGGTTATGAATACATAACAAGGATAGTTAGCATAAAGTCGTGGCATTGTTATAGATTGATGATTATGGTGATGATATTATGAGGTGATGATATTATGAGGTGATGATTCTAGTATGATAATGTTTAAGTGGCACGGTTATGTAAATAATTTGATGGTCTTGTTATGGTTAAGGCAACGTGTTTGTGGGAGTCATTTTGATGGTTACGGTTCGTGCCGTTACAATGATTACGTTTTAGGTGTTTTCTTGACTGTTTTGGGTATGACATGAGGTTGGTGTAGACGATTGAGGGCAGCGTAGACTGGCTAGTTATGCTAGATGACTGGGAAGGGAGTCGGGTTGTGCGTGCGTTCGGGATGACTTAGAATGTTTATTCTGGGCGATGTGGGT
>BJCO01726100.1:0-10690 GCA_018326465.1 Flaveria floridana | reverse complement strand
ATGAAACAAACCCATATATCAAAGGATCATTTTATATGAATAAGCATGCTATGTATGCATAAATCAACATCATATGACAGCCATAAAGGGCTGCCATAATCTACCTTACTGCAGCTCAAAAACCGTGGATAAAAGGAATGAGATGAAGATGATGATGATGTCGAATATGCAGCCAAGACTCCAAGAAGAGGAGCCCTCAAGCTTGTATACCCCAAGCCTCCTTGCAAACACCTCTTGTTAGAGAGATTCAACACCAAAATACAACACAAAAACTTCAAAAACCCTTTCTTCTTGCTTCTTGTTTCCATAAACCATAAGAGAAAAAGGAGAGAGTTTTCTAGTTTGCATATATTAACATATGAGAGAAAGTTAGTGGGACTAGACAAGTATGCATGTGTGTGTGTGTTCCCCACTAATGAAAAAGCAACCAAAAATTAAGGGAGGGTGGCCAAATGGGTTTTTAAAAAAAAGTCTCCCTTTTATAAAATTAACACACACATATATTATCTAGTCTTGTAACTAGTTTATGCAATTAACCATTTAATTGTATAAGTAGTATACTCTCATTATTATTTGGTGTTATACAACTAATTTAAATAACACTTCAAATAATATTATTGAACAAAATATACTAATAAGTTATTGTTTCTCATATGCAACTTATTTAGAAAACCCATTTTCTAAATTGGTGTAAATATTTAATTGCATGATCATATCATCAATTAAATATTAATTTGTGTTTTCTAAGTTTGTTATTGGGTATAACCCGACTTGGATCATAACATACTAACCGCATCAATATTTTACGTGTCTTGGGCATATAGAATCCTACAAAAATAAGGGTAGTATATATGGAACACTATTAATTAAAGAAACAGTAAATAACTTGATGCTGGTTTAAGTTTATGTAGATTACATCATCTTTGGGTCAACTAATCCGAAGCTGTGTAAAGACTTTGAGAAGATGACGAATAATAGATTTGAAATGAGTGTCATGTGGAAACTCAATTTTTTTCTAAAAATTCAAGTGAATCAGGTTAAAAATGGTATCTTCATAAAGTAGTCAAAGTATATGCAATACATGCTTACTAGATTTCATCTAAATGAGTGCAAGGTTATTAAAACGCCCATAGCCATAAACCACTACATAGTACCTGATCTTGAGGAGAAATGTGTTGATTAACATCTCCACTGGGCTATGATTATGTCTCTTAAGTACCTCACAATCAGCAGGCCTAATATCATGTTTGTTACATGTATTTGTGCAAGATATCAAGCCAACCCCAAGATGTCACACCTGGTTGCTGTCAAAAGGATTCTTAGATATTTCAAGGGTACTTTCAAACTGGTTATTTGGTATCCAAAGAATTCTGATTTCAATATGTATGATTACACAGATAGTGACTATGGTGGCTGAAATATAACTACAAAGTCTAAATCAGGGGGATGTCAATTTCTTGGTGGAATGATAGTATAATAGCAATACAAGAAACAATCCTATATGTTTGCATCAACTGCTAAAACCGAATACATTGGTGCTGCAGCTGCTATGCTAAAATGCTTTGGATTCAGAATCAGATGTTGTACTATAGATTCAGAATTAGATGTTGTACTATGGATTCAACTTCATAGAGACTAACATCCACATATATAACAATAGTAATATCTCTATTACAGAGAATGTTGTGCAACACTTAAAGATAAAAAAATCAACATCAAGTATATTTTGATTAGAGATAAATTTGAATAAGTATTGATAAAACTAGTCAAAGTTAACACAAATAAACAATATGCTTATCTATTCACAAAACCTTTTGATAAACAAATATTTAAGTATCTTGTATCAGCTATTGGGATGGTTAACTTTGAGTAAGTTTTCTTAAGCTAAATTCAAATTACTTTTTCAAATATATGTGTCTTAAGTTGTTTATATCATCACCTATATAAGCTCAGTTTACTTTGTAATAAATTTTAAAATGATTTTTTTTAGAATTTTGGAAATTAAAGTTATATTTGCTTTCGTAAGACATTAAGTTGATTTTGCAAAAAAAGTCATGTCTCCAAAACCAATAACTACTTACTAAGAAATTTACCTTCGGAAGAAATTCTGATTTATCTTTCAAAATTTAAATATGTTTATAAGTACTTATACATTTTGAAGGACAAATTTCTTTCGAAACAATTAATTCTCAGAAGTTTTATTCATCACTTGTTTAAATCTTCTGAAGTTTGATATCTTTCGAAATCAAATATATCTCTAAAAAAAAACACATTTAGTATTTTTCTTCCGAAACAAATTTTTATCAAGCTAAGGAATATCTTCCGAAGTTAAATTGGCTTCGGAAGTTTTCTCAAAACTTTCGAAAACAAATTGCGTTCGGAAGATTTTAAACTTTCAAGAAAATTAAGTTTTTGGGCACTTTTTAGAGGTGGGACTGACATCGGAATTTCAAATTTTATCCTTTTTCTTTAACTTTGTCTCAAATGCAACCATATAAATATATATTCAATGATTCCCCCTCTTTCTCCTTACTCTTCATCTGCAAAAGTTCAAACCCTAAATTCACTCACAAACCGACTTTGTTCTTAGCTTTCTTCACTTCCAACCAAAATGGCTAACACTAATCCCCAAAATTAACCAGATTTTTCCATACATCTACACAGACAATACAATCAAGTTTCTCTGTTATCATATGAGAAACATTCAGATTTCTCAAGTGTTTGCTGCTTCTTAACTCACTTCGACTAGCTCACTGCCCTCACAATAGACCATCATTTGTATGAAAGTCAACTTATAGAGTTCTTGATAAACTGTCAAGTGGTCATCTTGAACGATAAGGATGCACAGTTTGCCACAATATAGGGGAAGAAAATTTTCATCACTACAGCCACTGTCAACACTAATCTGAGGTTGGATGATGCAGAAGACAAGTTGTACTTCCCAAAATCTACTATCAACAACTCATTCCGGCAGATGGGCTATGAAGGGGACTACTTTGTAAAAACCTTCAAGAATGGTATGGTTTCCTATCACTAGAAGTACCTACTTGCAGGACCATATGAGGGATGGTCAATGCAATCAGTTTTACAATGAGGAGAGTGTTTGAACACTTAAAAGATTAAATAGGGAACCGAGTTTAAATAAATGATACTAATAACACAAGTAAATAATAAGACAGAACAGCGAATAAGAACAAGATAAGTATGTTTTTCAAGATTGTTGTATATTGCTCTCAAGTTCTATTACAAGTTTTACAAAGCATGAAAATAAATACAAGAATCTGTGATACTTTATACTACATCCTACAGCCGGCTATACTTTGAGAGCCAGCTGGAAACACTAATCTAGACAACAAGATCAATGTATAGTCAAAAGACAGATTGTCTTTTGAGTTCTCACTATAACATGCCATAGCTCACATCCTAATCTATTAGAGAAAGGATAAAAAGGTACAAAGTAGAAACTTATAGACCCTAAAATATTATCTACAGTTTACAAAAGCATGAACCTTTTCATCAACTTATACAGGTTGGTGAGTCTTCAGAGTGGCACCGGAAAGTTCGTCGGCTTTTCTAAAAGGGTGATCAGAGAAAGCATGTCTTCTTTGTGTTCGGAAGAAATCAGTCTTTAGATTTTTTTCTTCAGAAGACTTTGTATTTGAAACTTCAGAAGATTTCATCTTTGGCTTCGAAAGATTTGGTCTTTGGCTTTGAAATATTTTACACTTTGAATATTTTCTCTGAGTTATGTAAAACTTCCAAAGTAACTCTACTTTGCACTTCATGCATACATGCTAGAAGCTCTTTGGTTTCTTTGGTTGCATCAGCTTTTAAGTGTAAACTTTACACTCTTCAATGTCATTATACACTCTTTATCTAACTAACATGAAGGTTAGGACCAGATTCCTAAGAACTTATCCTACATAGTCCATGGGTTGGGACTAGATATAACATCCAGTAATTTTCCGTTACCAAACTCCGTTACGTTCCGTTAGGTCTTGCATATACGTGTCGTGAGCATACATTAGTTGTCGTTGAATATTGACGACTTAATAATAATTAACAATGACTATCAGATAATAACTTAATTAATAATGTTGATTATTAAGTTGTGGTTATGTGAATTATGGATTTTAAATATTATTTGTAAATTTTGCTTGATAATGTGACTACGTGTCATATTTATTTCATGTGTTTTATGATTAGTTGAAAATGTATATGAATATTATTGGTGATTAATAATATTGTGTTTTGTAGTTAAAACCTTTAAAAAAGCTTTAAAAAGATTAGTTTTTATAAAATGTAAACAATAGGGGTTTATTTTGTAAATACATATATACTTAATATTACCAAAATTGAAACCCTAATCCCCCAAAACACCCCCCATTGCAACCGAACACCCTCCTCCCCTCACCCTCATGAGTTTTTATCAATAACAACAACAAACAATCAATTTTGATCTAGTTTCAAGTGTTCCAAGGTGTTAGCAAGTTCAATTCTGGATTTCTACACGTTTAAAGATTAGATTTTAACAAGTTTTCATGGTTTTTCATGTTGTTGAAACCTAATTCGAAAATTATGTATGAAAAGTTGAAAATGATGATTGTTAGATGTTAATATGTTGTTAGTTATGTTGTATGAATGTTGGATTATGATAATTATGCAAGAAATCCATGAATTGATCATGTACTTCATACATTGTCTAAAGTAGAGACTTTTTCTTCTTGGAATTCATGATTTGATGATTCTATAATATTAGTTGTATTGCTTAGATGTTAGTTTACATGGATTGTGCAAGAAAAATCATGAAATCTAGTGGTTGTTCATACCTTGCTGTAAGTAGAAATGTTTGGATATGAGGTTTGTGAATTATGATGATTTGATGATGTTGGTCATGTCTAGATGATAGTTATTGACTTGATTAAGTATGAAGTTGATGAATTCATGAATGAATTAGGTGTTAGATTGAGTTTATGTGTTACCTTCCCAAAAAGAAAACTTTATTTATGTAGAACATTGTATATGGTGATTTGGGAATTTTCATGATGTTAGGATCATGCTAGAATACTTGTTAACGATGTCTAATGTGTTGGATTATGTTGATTGGGTTAATTGGATGGTTGATGAACTATTTGAAAAATCTAGGTTTTTTGGAAAATATGCAAGAATACAAGTATGATATTTTGTACCAATTATGTGTTATAATGAATGATGATCTTGATAAGACTTAATATGAACAATATGGATTATGTGATTAGTTTGTGTGATAACCTATGAAATCATGACGTATAATGCAATACTACTTGTGGCTAAACAACTCAACTTAACATGTCACCAATGAGTCAAGTGGATCTACTAGGTAAAATTTGTTATTGTGTTCCATAGCACGTAGGTCAATTTGTTTATTGAGCTCATAGGATCTGTAGGTCTTTCTAGCCATGAATACTTACAAACTCACATGATCATGGTAATCCTTGACGGGTTGCCTTCTTATTCTTTAATTGTGTTGCTTGTTTTGCTCGTGTGCACACCAGGTGAGTTCATACCACGTTGTTTTAATTACTTTCTTTTCTTAGGGGGGGATGTCATACTGTTTTATCTTACAAACGCTTTACATTGATAAGTTGTGTTAGTATAACGTAGTGTAGCATACCATGAAAGCCCTCACACTTCAGATTATTAATATTGATAACTAGCAGGAAATGTTGGGTAGTACTACTAGGCATGACAAGCCCCATCTGTCCTAGACACAAACATCGTCACAAATTGGTATGTTGTGATGGGAGGTAAACAAACGAAACACATGTCTGCTTTGATCCCGAAATCATTATAGTTAGTACTTATGAATATAGACTAGCTATCTATTTCAATGCACTTCTTATATTTTACAACGATTTCTTATTTTGTTAAACACAAACTCTTGAACTCACCAACCATTGTATTAACTCTTTTAGTATGCTATTCTCAAGTCGAGGTTAACAGCTGCCCTAGGAGCACGCACGGGTAGAGCATGCATATGAAAACATGAACTGTTACACTTTGAGTTTATTTTACATTCTACTTTTAAAAATGGTTTGGCACGTGTTTTACCAATGTTACATTTCTAGTACTTTGGGTTTAACTTATTTACAAAATGCTTCTGCAAATGTTTTAAAGTTACAAACTCTTATTTATTTTAAATGTTGCATATAGTGTTATTATGAGTAACTAATTACTGGGATCCTGGTTTGTTCAAACGCCTCGTGGTAAAAACCCGCGCGTGGATTTTAAGGGTGTGACAAATTGGTATCAGAGCCATTAGTTATAGGGAAGTAGGTTTCATACACACTAGTCTATAACCGCACATTTTATTAGTTACATGTTATTTGTCCTTTACTTTATACTCATTGGCGCGCACATTACGTACCCTACAATATGACATCATCATCATCTTCATCCCCTACACTACATCCGTCAGGAAAGGAACCTGAGGTTCCTACTGATTCTCATCGTACTAAGGACACTAGATCTCGACCACCTATATATATGCCTGGCACGTACCACCCTGGTGAACCCTAGGTCGATCGAGACATGTCCGATTCTCATAATTAGGCATGGTATCGCACCACACTTATCCAGATATTAGGGAAGGAGCATGTTCCATATACATTTCCTCTTTTGAGCAGAGAACCTGAGTTATTACCCATACCCTGTACCCCTATTAGAGCTATAGCAGCTATGGTGGCCTCACATGATAGGATACGATGAGATCTTGTGGATGAGTTTGAGGGATTGCACAATAAGCATACGTACATCAGCAGGTTGTATGGCGACATGGAAGACTCATGGCACAATGTGCAGGAACGAAAGGATGGCCAGGCCTGGGAGATTCATGCCCTATGTGAACAGGTTGCTGCATTGACTGCTTCTTTGAACTTGACCCGGAACGAGCTACATGAGGCTTCAATGCATATAGTCCAGCTAGAAAACCAGGTCGAACCTGAGGAGGCCCCGACGAAAGAGCCTCAGGAAGAAGTAGAAGAACCCGAGGAGGCGTCGACAAGAAAGGAGACGATAGTGATGTGTCTGAAGTAGTAGACTGAGTTTCTACATCTTTATCTGACATGGATTGTGTAGTGTTTTTTTAAAAAAACCTATGTGGGAAGGGTTGTTTCCCACCTAACTGAAAAAATGGAAATTTTAACATTGATTGAATATTTTGTGAGTTACTTACAATCTATTTATCTTTGAATATTATTTTGGTTATAAATATTATGGTTGATAAACTTCATTATGTCCTTATTATTTACCATACTTGAATAAGATTAATGTGTTAGACGTTGTTTATTACTGTGTTTATGAATGTGAAGTGAAACATGAAAGGAGTTGGAAGAGAACGTGGTCGTGGATGTGGCGGTGGACGTGGCATCGGACGTGGACGTGGAAAGGGAGCAGTGAACATGACCCCCACACAACTGGCTGCTCTGATAAATGAACACGTGCAGACGGTAGTGATTGCAATACACGTTGCACAACCAGTAGGTAAATAATACAAGTGACTTGATAAATGCTCTAGTTGCTTGTTTAAACCGTTAAACTAAATGTTTTGGTTTATTAGAATAGGAGCCCCACCCTGTACCTACAATCCTTTACGGATTGCAAGCCCCATACCTATAATGGAGCTGAAGGGGCTGTGGGACTGGTGAGGTGGTTTGAGAAGATGGAGTCAGTCTTCGTCCAATGCAACAGCCAGCCGGTTGATTAGGCAAAGTACGTAACTGGAACACTAGAAGGCGCAACACTCTCCTGGTGGAATGCCCAGGTGCAAATGTTGGGTCAGGCGATGGCTAACGACCTACCCTGTGACAAACTTTACAAATTTAGACCTGGCCAACAAACTTGTTGTGATCCCTTAACTCAGGATCCACAGGTCACACCCTACCACAATTATCATTGGAGATGTTGACCAAGGGGTAATAACCAGAGGACAAACCCATGACAAAAATGTTTGTCCACACATGTAGCAAAATGCTAAAAAACCCATCAAGCAATGATGTTCCAAGATTGAAGCCTATACTACCAGGTCTCATGAACTGGAGACATTATGCACCGCGATGGTGACCCCGATGCACAAAAGGGTAGAGTTATATTTACGCAGTTTGGTGCTTGAAATCCAAAGCATGGTTACTGCCTCCAACCCTACAACAATTCAGTAGGCGATTCGATTGGCTCACAAGTTGACCGACCAGGCAATGGAATAGGGTAAGTTGCCTAAACGGGGTGTAGTGGCGAGTGCACTAGACAACAAGGGTCACAAGAGATTTTTTCAGTTAAAGGCGAGAGGAGCGGTGCTGTAATAGGTATCATCTTATTCATGAAGGCACAGAAGTGGCTACGCAAGGGTCGCTTAGCCATACTAGCCCTTGTTACTAACAAGCAACAAGAGGAGAAAAAGATAGAGAACATTATGTTGGTTCATGACTTTCCAGAGGTGTTTCCAGAGGATCTGCCTTGACTACCCCCTCATCGCTAAGTGGAATTCCAGATTGAGTTGACTCCCGGTGCAACCCCAATCGCTAGAGCACCTTAGTGATTGGCACCGAGTATCAATACGTAAACACACTAAGCCTACTCAACAACCCTCATAATTGATGATCAATTTTAATTTAGAAAATGATAAGTTAAACAAAATAATAATAAAGATAGATAAAAATAGATTGAGACTTTTGGTGATTCTTTAAGTGAGGTAAGGTTGTTACCCTAATTTAGATTACACTTACGTAACTGTGATGAATTGGTGGTGTGATTAAAGATATTGATTAAAGTAATTATATTAATGTTTAAAAATGTGAGCTAGTGTGATTTTTCATCTATCCGCTCCGTAGTGACTAGGACCACGTCAGGTTGAGATTTACTGCTTAGGTCAAAGCCCTAGTAATGTAGGTAAATCTTTTGTGATCTTTTCGACATATGATTTTTGAAAACGTAACTTAATGTTAAGAAGAGAGTTGATCAAGTTCCTTTTAACATACCATTAATTTTAGAAAACCATAACAATTACTAAAGATTTCTCAAACTAATAAAAGGGAGCCTGTAAATGATTAGAAAGTTAAGGTGATATGATTTCTAATAACTATCTCTAGTTAATTAGCCATAGATTTATTATGAAGACCGGTTTCGCGAATAAAAGTTGATCATACATTTTTCAACCGTGTATGACATTCATAATTACAAATCATAAGTTTATAACTTGCCATTCAAATGTAGGTTGTACCCATCAAAAGTTTTTCCAAGATCACCATAACATTAAAATAATATAAACAACACCATTTTTTCATCACAAGTTATATAAAGTTTCACTAAATTAGGATAACAAATGAAGTTAAGCTCATAATGAGCTTGAACATAACAACAAAGATAGAAGATAGTAATGAAATCATCGGTAAATTAGAACAATCAATCCGGTGATCAATTATGGATGATGTTAAATGAACCTGAGCTTCTTCTAAGTGTTGAATGAACATCCAAAACCTTTTAAAGACCTCCAAAGGCTGGGTTTCCAAGAGGGAACACCAACACTTCACCTCCCAAAATCTCCTCTCAAAGTTGCAAATGAAGTCCTGTTTATAGGATTTCTAGAATGTTTAAACACGACCCCGTGCTAGTACAATGTACGTAAAAGTTGGTCGGCTCGTATGCTCAGATGTTGTTGGGCACGACCCCGTGTTTAATGGGACACAGTCCCGTGTTTGTGGTGCGGCACAACCCCATGCCTTCTGGGACACGCCCCCATGCCTCAGGTCGGGGAACCGTACTTTTTGTCCTGTTGGATTGACAAACAAGGGGGTGTGTTGATTTTAGCATGGGGGTGTGTTTCAGGCTGGGCATGGAGGTGTGCCTCATGAGGCACAACCCCATGCTTGAATTTTGGAGCTTGGTTTTCTTTAATTTCTTTCTTTTTAAGCTTCTTTTGTTCATCTTGATCTTTTCCAAGCCTGAAAACACAATATGAATGATTTAAGTATCAAATCATCATTTTTAGTAAGAGTTTCTGATATAATTTATATGCAATTGATGTGTTTTATATGTATAATTTGGAGCACATCAAATATTCCCACACTTAAACTTTGCTTGTCTTCAAGCAAAATCACTCAAAATAGTAACACCACCAAAAACCAAAAAATAAAATAAAGATATAATTATCTCTTTTGAGAACTATACAAGCAAACTTGGTTTATCAAAATATAAACAATTAAGCACATGTGGAAGGATATCCTTTTAAGCAATAGAATGGTTTGTAAAGATTTTTAACATGTAAAAAATTCACACTTCTCACAAGGTGCACTCACACTCGGCTATATTTATAGAATCATACATGAGATGAAGTATGACTAATAGGATCAATTTGTTGATACATATGTACCTAGATTCTGATCTCAATGTAATATCTTTGTAATGTCTTACATATATGTAATTGAAAGATGATTAATGAAATGCAAATGGTTGTATGTGCTTATAATGTTTAATGTTTCATTAATGGGTTGTGTAATGTATGGTTGATAAATTATATAGGTAGGTGATTGTTTGAATTGATATGCGTAATGTAATGAAAACTAATACGTTCAAACTTATCGTTATGAAGTTATCATGCGAATGGCCCATGCCAATGGACCATACGCATGAACAACTTCATGCGAATGACTCAGTCGCA
>BJCO01726092.1:0-15457 GCA_018326465.1 Flaveria floridana | reverse complement strand
CATATCTTTCACTGACCTTCTAACCCAAACTGATGAGGATTTCATGTTTCCTTAAGGCTATGAAGTTGATCTACCACACCTATCTCTAGATCAACAGAGCCAAAGGGAACCTCTGATCTCTGACCCACATCATCAACCATTAACTGAGGTGAGTCCCACCGGTGTGTAGGGGACTCATGTAGGCTCAGATGCCACTACTAAGAGTCTCTCATTGAGCTCTCGGGACAGTGGTAACATCATTGAGACTGAGTCTACGGCAACTTTGCCCATTGACATCTCTGAAAGAGATATCCTTGAGCAAAGGTATCCAGGGCGCCAAGAAACCACCACTAGTGATGAAGATGTACATACTAGCTAAACTCTACTAAATTCTCTTGGGAATCCAGATGTGGAAATCCTTGGGAGGATTGGGAGGTGGAATTGTCACACCCAGACCAATGGCAGAATCATCGAGGTGAACGAATATGAATCAATTTCTCAAAGCACATGGTAATCAATATGTTGAAATATATTAAATGTCATCTTCATTGAATGATACTAATCAATGATACATTATAATTAAACGATAATCCAAATAAATATAAAAAAAGTATTTTATTAAACTAGGTCCAAGTCCTAAATGAGCATAAAGAAATCCACTGATCAACATTCCTAAAATCATGTGAAAAAGTAACGAGTCAACTAACGAATTAGTCGGTGAGTAAACAAAGGTTTGCATACATATATAGATTGATTACAATGACTACAAACAATACAATTCACATGGAAATATCAAGACTTATAAATGCAATAGTGTAACATAATCAAACCTAATGACTGAATTGACTCGATCCGCACGTGAAGACTTATAGAATAAATGAGTCGGTTCACGTGACTAAACAAATGGGGTGGCTTTGTCAAACCAATAGATATATTTTTACCATGATTGCATGAATTTAATGATGTGTTATCATCAAGTTCATCTAACTATAAACACATTATTGCAAGTAATAACATAGCATGTCTTGAATTGAATTTTGAAATAGAATAACAATGAATATCAATGATTGAATATTATAGCACATGATTTTCCCAAATAATAGAACATTATAATGGGCTATGAATACTCACTTGGTAATTGTACTCGATTTAAAAATGACAGAATGCTAGACTAGACACCAAAAGTTCCTCATGGTTCAACCTAAGGTTTGATGTTTTTTTTTGTTAGAATGATAGTGATTTATAGACTAAGGATGAATTAGGGTTTCAATTGGAGTTTGGGGTTTTGATAATTAGTTTAAATAAAATAATGTAATCAAATATACCTTGATTCAATAAAGATGGAATAAATTGATTAAATACTTAAGATTGAAGTGTAATTTGATGATAACAGAAGAAGAACAAGTCATGATAGGGATGAGTGAAGATGATGATCAAATGTTTGTTTTGTGTACTTGGAATGAAATTGAGAGTTAAGGGAGTTTTGACAGATCAAGTAGAGGGTTAGCCCTCAATTATATAGGTACCTTTCGACATGAATCAAGTCAATCGGACTCGATTTGGTCACAGGGGTTTAGAGTATGATTCAAGAGTAATTACACGATGTTAATAGTAATGATTTGTATGTTTGAATTCGTCATCATCACCCAAACATTTTTAGTCAAACAATTTGAATATTCTATTAAGAATAGAGCTGAAACCAATTTTGAATTGATCTTGATGTCTCAGTTTTTATTGGGCTTGGTATAATGGTTAAATAACCATTTTGAAACAGTTCTAGGTTCAAAACAAGCATGCGAGGAAGATGGAACGGTTTAATTTGGTTGAAACTATAAGGATTACACTTAAAGGATGATGCAACCAAAGAGCTCTCAGCATGAACATGTGAAGTACAAGGAAGTTACTTCGGAAGATTTGATACAACACATTGAATTATGCTAAGTATCAAATCTTCAAAAGCCAAAAGACCATATCTTCCGAAGCCAAAGATGAAGTCTTTCGAAGCTTCAAAGACAATGTATTCCGAAGCCAAATACTGATTTTTTCCAAAGACAGAGAAGAAATGCTTTCTCTGAATCACCTTTTGACAAAAGTTGAACCACTTTCTGCTATCATCTTTGAAGACTCACCAACCTATATGAGTTGGTGGAAAGTCCATATTTTTATCAAATGTAGATTACGGTCTTTTGTCTGTAACTTTCTACTTTTGTACTTTTATCCTTTTTGTAATATATTAGGATGTGAGCTATGGTATGTTATAGTCATAAGTCAAAAGGCAATCTGCCTTTTGACTCAACATTGATCTTGTTGTCTAAATTCGTGTTTCCAGCTGGCTTTCTAAGTATGGCCGGTTGTAGGATGTAGTATAAAGTATCTCAAGTACTTGTAATTTCAATGTATGCTTTGTAACACTTGTAAAATAACTTGAGAGTAATATACTTTAATCTTTGAAACCAATATTAGCTTGTTCTTGTTCTTGTCTTGTCTCATTACTTGTGTTCTTAGTATCATCATAAACTTGGTCCCCTATTTGATCTGTTAAGTATTCTAAGTCTCTCATCACTATTAAACTATTGCATTGGCCCCCTTCACCGGTCCTGCAATTGGTATCAGAGCATTTAAGGCTCTTGATTGTAAGATCTTACCATCTTATACAGTTTCACAAAACACTTAACAACTCAAATGGCAGCTACTACCAAGACTGATATGGAAACCGGTACCATGACAAAATCCCCACTGATCACTCCTGATGACTTTGATACTTGGTGCCAAAGAATGTAAGACTTCATCAAGTCTCAAGACAGCAAGATGTGGAGTTATGTTATCTCAGACCTCATGTTCCAAGCATCACTTCAGCTACTGCTGCTGGTGGTATGAGTCCAAAGGAAGTGACAGACTACTTAGAGAAAGACTAGAAGAAAATTGATGTAGATCAGAAGTGCATGACCGCTCTCCAGACTGCTCTTCCAAACTCTATCTACAGAGGCTTCAAGAAGTGCAGGACTATAAAGCAACTATGGGATGCACTGAAGCTTATGTATGAGGGGAATGAAGCAAAATAAAACAAGAAAGACCTCTTAAAGGATGATTTTGAGAACTTCACCTACAAGACAGGTGAAACCATGACTTAACATTACTTCAGGTATGTTGAGATTGTGGATACTCTAATGGATGTTGGAGAAAATCTTGAGAATAGGGACATTGTAAGGAAGTTCATGTCCTATCTTCCTAGACAATGGACACACTATTGTATGATCATTAAGAGAACCGAAAACCTTAAGATCCTTACTCTTATAGAGTTGTATGGTATTCTGAGTGGATACCAGATGGAGATGAACATGCAAAATTCATCAGGCAACTCTTCCAACAATCAATAGAGTTTAGCCCTTTATTTTGTTGAAAGGAACTGCGGAGAACCACAGCATCATCTCCTCTTTTACCCTGAAAATTCATAAAAGGGTCCTTTCATCACCTTCCCGGAGACACCAAAGGAGAGCTACATCCAAGGAAGCCCACTCCAAGAGACAAGCTTTTCTTAAGACTTTATGTCTGCTGATGAAAGTAGTGAAAACTTTCTCTTCACTCTTGAAGACTTGGATTGCATCCATCCAGATGATCTGGAATACATGGAGATGGTCCAGCAAATGGCTCTTATCACTCACAAGGCTAAGAAGTTCTATAAGAGGACAGGTAGAAAGTTTCCCAGCAATGCAACTAGTGGAAAGTTTGGACTGGATAAAAGCAAAGTAAAGTGTTACAACTGTAACCAAATAGGACACTTTGCTAGAGAGTACAAGGCACCAAGGACAAATGGTGGCCAAGCACAATCCAGACCAAACTAGACTGATAGAGCTCCACAGACTGAGAAGCCCAAGTAGCAAGCTGCAGTTGCTGTTGAAGAAGGAGGCTTTGATTGCAGCTTTCAGGTTGAAGATATTTCTCCAAACCAAGCATTGGTTCCAGATCATGAAGAAGACAAGGTATTAGAACATCTTTGTACTCCTGAATGTATTACTAAAGTAAATAGAATCAGGTCCTAAAACTTGGAATTGAGATCTGACCTTGAGCCCTTAAATATTTTAAAAGCTTATTTTAAAAGATCTAAAAATGATTATAAACATAAAATAGAAGATCTAGGGAAAACATTTCAACTCTTAAGCATGAGCACATAAATTACAGGACTCAAATTAAAGATCTTATTACCAAGCTAACTAAATGTCAGGCTGAGCTTGTGATCAGCAAAGCCAGGATGGAAAAATGTTCTTATAGAAGAGGCCTTCAAGAACATTATATCCTCATCCTTGCATGCAAAGATTTGTTATCAGAAATAAGCAGGAACTGGGATCTACTGAGATAGCTCCTCCACACACACTACTATCCGTAAGATCTTTAAGGTGTGGAACTTGTCAAGATGAGCTTCCCCTTGTAGACCCCATTCAAGAAAAGTATGGAGATGAAGAGGAGATGGTGAAAGATGGATTTGAAGTGAGTGAAAAAGATCATCCTAACAAGGGTCATTATTCTCCTGAGAAAAGGAAAGAACGAGGGATGACAAAGTCTAAAAGGAAGAACTTGATCAGGGCAGCCAAGAGAAAATCAAATAAATCCCAAGAAATCAATGCCACTTTTAACTCCAAGCAGAAACAAGTCTTTATCTCTGCTTGATTTGAAGTGGTGAAGATTAAAGACTGAAGACACATCCATGGACTCTAGTACCAGGAGTCCTAGTTCATGTAAAACTCATCCTGGTCTAGAGAAGAAGACCGATCAGTTGTGCACCACTGGCACACAACCTGAACCATCCAGTTCCAAAAGCAAGCCTCACCCTATGAAGCCTGCTACATCATCTGTGAAGATACAGATGGATGTGGAAAATGATCAAGCTTAGCCTTCTACTCAAAAGAAGACTCTCAGAAGGAAGCCAACTGAATGCATCATGTGTAGTAGTACTTCCCATTTAGCTAAGGATTATATCAATAATCCCAAAAGTACTATCCACATGACTAAGAAGAAGACTTCTGAGAAAAAGAAGAAGAAGACAGCTTCGAAAGAAAATCTCTTCCTTTAGAAAGCTCCAAAGTGAAGAAGAAGATAACTAAAAACTTACCTGTGGAAGAAAATTTGGTCTCGGAAGAAAGGAATGCTTCTGAAGCACTAAAGTATGTTGCAGTGGCTGGAAACTCATCTGAAGGATTAGTATCCAAAACTGCCAAAGTTATCAACACTTCCGAAGTATTGAAGGTCAAGTCTACTCTTCCAAAGATGGTGTGGAAGAAAAAGGAATACCATGTGACTGAAATTTCTTCATCAATAACAGAAAATGATCCTCAGAGCTTGCATATAGGATCAATTACTATTTCATTATCTTCATTTCATTTTGACAAGCCCAAGACCAACAAGGCTTGGGTTTCTAAATAACTAACCAACAGATCTTCCATTTGGATTTATATGAATACCTTGCCTAGACAGAACACCTCGAGATATCGGCATCACACTCTTCCAGCATTGCATGTTTTCAACTATGGGACACAGACTTTAACGGGATTTAAAAATCATGAATAATAATGCAACATTTGAAATTTGAAAACCATTTGATTTAGTCGCAATGCCTTAGATTATGAATTAAGAATTTGTGTGTGCATTTATTCAAATCAAGGTATAAAACAATCGCATAAGGCATATAATAACATAATCATGTCTAAGCACATAATGCACATAAACTCCTATCTAAGCATATAAAATATATGAAAGGACTCATGTGCATGGTTCTTAGTTATAGTCTAGGTCATTTCATTTGTAATAAGCTAATTCCCTATAACCAGGGCTCTGATACCAATTTATCACACCCCAACCGATGGCAGAATCATTGGGGCGACGAACCTCTCCAGACCATACAAGTGCACATCGAGCCCATGTGAAGGGCTTGGTTAAGATATGCAATATGAATCGATTGCTCATATCACATGATAGTAAATACATTGAAATATATTAAATGTCATCTTCACTGAATGATACTAATCAATAATACATTACAATTAAAGAAAAATCCAAATAAATATAAAAAAGACTTCTACTAAATTAGGCCCAAGTCCTAAATGAGCATGAAGAAATCCACTAATCTACATTCTTGAAATCATGTGAAAAAATAACGAGTCAGCTAACAAATAGGTTGGTGAGTAATCACGGGTTTGCATACATATATAGATTGATTGCAATGATTGCAAACAATTCAATTCACATGACAATGTCAATACTTATAAATGAAATAGTGTAACATAAAGACAAACCAACACAACCAAACCTAATGACTGAATTGACTCGGTCCGGCAGACGAAGCCTTATAGAATATATGATTCCGGTTCCAATCACCATATGACTAAACAAATGGGGTAGGTTTGTCAAACCAATAGATCTATCATTGTTATCATGATTGCATGAATTAATGATTGTGTTATCATCAAATTTATCTAACTATGAATACATTATTGCAAGTAATAACATAGCATGTCTTGAATTGAATTTTGAAATAGAATAGCAATGAATATCGATGAATATCAATGAATATCAAGGAATTCAATGAATATCAATGAATATCAATGATTGAATACTGAATCACATGATTTTCCCAAATAATAAAACATGAAAATGGGCTATGAATACTCATTTGTTAATTGTAATCGATTTAAAAATGATAGAATGCTAGACTTGACACCAAAAGTTTCTAACGATTCAACCTAAGGTTTGGTGTTTTTTTGTTAGAATAATAGTGATTTAAAGACTAAGGATGAATTTGGTTTTCAATTAGAATTTGGAGTTTTGATAATTAGTTTAAATAAAATAATGTAATCAATTATATCTTGATTCAATAAAGATGGAATGTAATCAATTAAATAATCAATTATGTCAAAAATTTGGTTACACTAATACAACTTATCATGTTCTTAAATCAAAACTAATCCTGATTGTCAAATACAAGGGTTGTTGAGGAAGCTCCGTGTGCCCACGGATTGATATTCGGTTCTTACCAACACTATATTAACGCATGACAGATACACTTGTCTTTTTTATGTGTAGTTTATTGTAAGCAATAACCAATTAAAACTGAATTTCTTTGAAAAAAATCCTATCAAAATATATGTACCTTTCATACGCATCATGTTATTTGTTTCGTTTCTGAGGACACATAGCAGTTTTGAAACACAATCTAATTTTTTACTATCTTGTTAATATATTTTGTTTAAACTTTGTTTTATCTTATTTAGTTAGGTTAGTTTAATTTAGTTTGTTTTAGTTAGTTTAGTTACATTTGTCTTATTCATTCTAAGCCTTAGTTAGTGTATGTTTTTGTAAGTTAGTGTATGTCCGGCTCATCTAGTCCAAAACTTGTTTCACCACTTTCGAAACCCGAATGACTTTTCCGTCAAAGGTTACGTGAAAGACTATGACAAGAAGCCACAATCATTGAAGAAGTTTTTGAAGGTACACCATCTGATAAAGATATGGCTAACCAAGACGAGAAAATAAAGATGACACACTATGTCACACCATCAATCGATGGTTATGATTCTAGCATTGTCCAACTAGCAATAGTGGCCAACAATTTTAAGATTAAGTCTCGGATTATCTAACTTGTAGAAAACTCAGTTTAGTTCCATGAATGGCAGGATGAAGATCCAAATGCTTACATCTCTTGATTCCTTGTATCTGTGCAACTTTCAAAATTAGTAATTGTTTAGACGATGCAATTAGGATAAGAATTTTTATATTTTCACTTCAAGGCCAAGACATTGACTAGCTTGGTTCGCTTCTGCCTTGTTCCATCATGACATGGGCGGAAATGGATGAACAATTCCTCGTGAAATACTTTCCACCTGATTGCACTGGCAAATTGAAAAGAAACATCACTAGCTTCCATCAAGAAGATAATGTTGGATCATATGAGGCTGGCGCAACCAAAACAACACTTAGAATATTTTGGAGTACAATTGAAGAGGTCTTCCGAAGACAAAGCTGTTCTTCCGAAGACAAGTTAAAGATCTTCCGAAGCTCAAGTATGAAGAACTTTTGAAGGTAGAACTTAGTCTTCTAAGACTAAGTAGTTCTCCTTCTGAAGTATAAACACTTAGAAGATCCAAGGCAAAGTCTTCCGAGAATAAAGTCATGAAGACTTGCAGAAATCTCGAAAGAAGTTGATTCTTCCAAAGTATAAATGGCCTCAGAAGAACTTATTCTTCCGAAGGCATTTAAGCTTTGAAAGAACCAACTATCAACCAGTGGACAAAAGTATGGTCGGTCTGACACCCGTTGCCACCTCTGATATACTGACATGGCACTTTCCCAAGCCATATAGTTGATCATACTTTAATCCACTATTCACCTTTATCAGTTAGTACTATTACCACCTTTAGTTGGTGACAAAAGTAAGTCATGGACATGTAATGACTACTTAATCTAGGATAGTATTTATCTTAGATGCTTTACTTCTAGCAATGTAGTATTTGTCTAGTTGTAAATTCAAGCTGGTTATCCAAGTATAACCGGCTATAGATAGTAGTATATATAGTTTCTCATTGTAACTCATTACGTTATGCCTGTAAGATTCTTGTAATACTGAGTTGAGAAGTAATATATACAAGTATCTTGAAAACCATATCTTGTATTCATTAACTTACTATATTATTGTCAACTTAGTTAGAGATTCTGCTTCATCAACCGAGTGAGATCAAGTGAGTTTGAGAGATAAAAACCTATGCTGTGAGACCAACACCAATCCTGCAGATGATGAATCGTTACATGTAGCATAGGAAAGACACAAAGGTCTCCTTCAAAGATGCCTACATCATGGACTTGATCTATGGTTGCAGTGTCAAACCTTTTACGATGTAATCAGCGAAGCACACAAATAAGCTATTAATCAAAGTGGGGGAGCAGATTTCGAAAGTGTCACACCAACCAAAGCATACTACGCTTTAGAAAAAACAGCTAAAAGAAGCTTTGCTTACAATCCCTTAAGAAAAAACCCTATTTTTAAACGCACTCATCAAGTAGGCTCTGAAACCCTAGTTGCAGCCCAATTAGAAGCCCTCATGAAATGATTCGAACAATTGCAAGCTAAACTGAAAAAGACTCCAACATGATGCAACACATGCGGAGATTCTCACAGGACCAATGAATGTCCATAAAGCATGATGATGGTTGAAGATGTTGACTAAGTAAGAGACCCAAGTAATTCATTCAACAACAACTCGGCTTGGAGAAACAACTCAAATTACAGCGAAGGAGGCAACAACCAATGATCCTCTGGATTCATTCAAAGGCCACCCTACCAACAACAGAAACCACCATACTAAGCTCCATGAAGCAGTAACCAAGACCATGGAGCATCATCAATGGAAGATAATGTGGCAATTGTTGATAACCACACAAGCCACAAATGAGTACATTCGAAGATTTAAACGAAGAAATAAAGAAAGATTCCAAAGAAACAAAGCTGAAATCAAAAGCAACAAGGCATCCTTGCAAACCATTGAATAGCAAGTGGGTCAGATAGCACAATAGTCATCTAAAAAACCCCAAGGTGCTTTGCCACGAAACACTATGACAAACCCTAATGCACAAGTGAAAGTCATCGCCACAAAAAGTGGCAAAACCACCAGAGGTGATGACCTGCATTACAACCTATCATGGAAGAAGTTGAAACCAAAACTCCAAGTAATGAAAGTGAAAAGCAAAGGCAACATGTTGCTATTGAAGAAGCAGCCAAGAAAGACGTACCACCACCACCCTATGTTCCACCACCTTCATATCCTGGTCGTTTAAGACAACAATGAATGGAGGCATAAAATGCAAGTTCGTAGGGTTGTTCAAGCAACTCCACATTAATATCCCATTGATGGAAGCCTTAGCTCAAATGCCAAATTACGCCAAATTCTTAAAGGGGTGTTGTTAAACAAAAAGAAACGGGAGGAGTTATCACACGTAGTTTTAAATGAAGAATGCTCTACAGTTCCTCAAAACAAAATACCTAAAAAGATGATCGGTCCATGAAGCTTTACCATACATTGCTTAATAGGAAATATGTCTGTTAGTAACGCCTTAGCTGACTTAGGTGCTAGCACTAACCTCATGCCTTATGCGATTTTCGAAAAGTTAAACATAGGTGAACGTAGACCGACTTGTTTAAATATCCAGTTAGCTGATCGTTTCATCAAATATCCGAGGGGCATCATAGAAAATCTTCTGGTTAAAATCAACAAATTCTCATTTTCCGTTAATTTTGTGATCTTTGATATGGATGAAGACAAGAATGTTCCTCTCATGTTAGGTCTACCATTCCTAGCAACCACTCAAGCTCTCATTGATGTTTGCACCGGTAGACTTACACTTCGAGTGGATGAGCAGGAAGTAAACTTAGACATAGGACGATCAATGAAACATCTTCAACATCACGATAACTCACTTTATTACATTGATGTTTGTCATTCAATCATAAGCTGTCATTTGAGAGAACTCTCGGAAATAAAGCTTGCAACAAACAATTAATAGAAGTCAAAACGAACGAATCCATATGAGAGGAACAAGCCATTCCAGAACCAGACGTTGAAGAAGCATCATCTCATCAACTTGTTTAAAACATGCATAACATGCATCAAAGGTTGTGGGTCTGAACACCATACATTTGAAATTGATTACAAAAGGATCATTGCGAGGTGATGTTCAAAAATATAATAAAATCATTGTATAGTTTATCTCGTACACAAATCTTAACAAATCCAGCCTTCTTTTGTAAACATTAAACATTAATATTTATGATAATAGTTTGTTTGTTATTATTATTATGTTATTTTCATTTATGATACATTAGACTCGACGTTCTTTTTCATGTGTGACACGTTTGTAGCATCCTCGAAAGAAAATGAGGAACTTGAAGGTTTACAATTTATACTACACATTGAAATTCTCTTGGAGGATCATTTATTGCAACACCTATAGCATACAGTTATGCTCACAATTGTAACGTATTGTTGTTTGGACTATGCTATTTGACAGCTTTTGGTTTTCACATTCGTTCATTTAAACTATTGATTTTCTTGCTCCAGAGACACTTTATGATATTGTATTAGATACTACTAGCAATCCATAAAAATAGTAGCAATCCTATTGAAAAAATATCACATGCACCTTATATGTAAGTAGAAAAAGAAACAAAATCTAATATTATCAGAGGTATGCTTACTGATTTGTGGCAGGAAGCCAAGTGCAGGAGGCAATGTTCGACCGTTGCATGTACCAGCTTTGGTGAGAGGCTTTTCTTTCTTTTTCATGGCTAAGTTTTTTGTTTATTTAATTTATTATAGTTGCCTTCACGTCCATTTGTTTTCTTTTATAAGTTAATAACTTTTAAAAAATATAATATTTTCTACAAGCTCAAATACGCTGTTACGATATACGTATTTTATCTACGTTCTGGTATATTCTTTTTACTAAAACCAAGCTTAATGAATTATAATATGTATTTGCCTTTTTATATTCTATATCATTATTTTTATAATAACATACTTTCATGACTCAACTTTATATTTGTGCTTTTACAACTTTCAAATACAATTAGGATTATGGTGTCCCTAAATTTTTTCATTTTTTTCAATTTGATTCCCAATGCACCGTGCTTGGGAATTCCATTTTGTTGAAAACATATATCATTAACCCCGTTCCCACGATACCACTAACTAGACTCACTTCCATTTATTAAGTAAGCACCGACATTGTTTATTGTCCCCATCAAGAATCTCCAACCCATATTCCTAAACTGCCTTACTTCATATTGATCATATCGATTAATTAAATAAAATTTACAAAAACCATTTAACTTACAATCAGATTCCTAGATCAAATGAAGGAGAACCCAAAAAATCCAAATCTTGGATTCTTGGTTTTTCATTGGCCGTGTTTGATCTGGATCTCAATTGTTTGGAAGCTTCCTCCTCCAATGCATCAAGATCAATCCCTTGATAGAACTCGTCGTCGTCATATCCATCAATCTGCCACGTCATTTCTTTACCAGCAGTTTCAGGTTTCAAAAAATTTTCCTTTTCCAAGTTACGCACTGGAAGGGACCCACACCCACCTTCAGAAAAACTCGACTTTCGTCTTTTAGCGTCCTTGGTGGTTCCCACAGAGTTCTCAAACAACCTCTTGGTATTCAAATGGGTAGATGACGAATCCCCAAATGGACCTGTTGTCCCTGCTGCACTTCCGTCATCATCAGCTGGAATGTCAGGACTGAAATCCACTATTGGTGATTGAGTGAGTAAAGACCGTCTGCAATAGAAACATGCCACAAACTAAGTAACTTACGTGCAGCAATTCATTACACATCAAACTTTGATCCAAGAATGTACTGCTGACGTCCTAAATACTAACCAAGGTTCCTCCACATAACTCGAACCTTTATAGAGGTTTAATTTAACCACTCAAGTTTCAATTTTGAGAAATTGTGTTTCTAAACTGAAGGGCAATGTGTATAATTGGCTTAAAATGCCAGCATGGCATGTCCATTGTGTGTTAATCACATGTTAATGTTGAATCAAACTTTAAAACAAAATTCTAAAAACCGAAACAAATATTAAAAATTTGAATGGTTAAATAGGCCAATTTCAGATCTATATCTATTATTTATATATATGCATTTATATATATGTATGTATGTATATATATGTATGTGTGTATATATATGTATGTATGTATGTATGTATGTATGTATGTATGTATGTATGTATGTATGTATGTATGTATGTATGTATGTATGTATGTATGTATGCATGTATGTATGCATGTATGTATGTATGTATGTATGTATGTATGTATGTATGTATGTATGTATGTATACATACACACAAAACAAACAAACAAACAAACATACATTATACATACATACACACACACTCTCTGAAATCTTGCATTATATCTGTTAGAAAGAAAGTAACAGAAAATAACAGACTTTTTATTTAGTATTTGCACAAGTGATACAAAACTACTATCTTAAGCCATCTATTTATAGGAGTTAGAAGAACCAACTTTACCTATTTAGTCCTTTAATACATTTTAACTAAAAAACATTTATCCACTAAACAATACAAAGAATTAAACTAACAACCACCCCCTTAATTCTTTTATTCCACCTACTCCTAACAGCTTCTTCATATCAGAGAACTTTAGTCTTGGCAGTGCTTTTGTGAGGATGTCAGCCTTTTGCTCTTCTCCACAAATATGTTTCACCACCACCAATCCCTTTTCCACACCTCTTATATAGTGGTATCTGATATCTATATGCTTTGACCTCCCATGAAATACTGGATTTTTCATAAGTTGGATAGCTGATTTGTTATCCACATGTATAAGAATAGGACCTGTCTTAGTATCTGTCAATTCTTCCAACAGACCTTTTAACCAAACCGCCTGTTGTGCAGTGGCAATTGCAGCCATGAACTCTGCTTCACATGAAGACAGTGCCACTGTATCTTGTTTCTAACTTACCCAACTCACTGGTCCTCCCCCGTAGTAATATACCATCCCTGTGGTACTTTTACCATCAGCTTTAGTGGGGGCATGTGAACTATCACTATAGCCCACTAATTCACCAACTTCCCCATACTTGTACCAAATTCCATGATCTAGAGTACCTTTCAAGTATCTAAGAATGTGTTTAATAGCTTGCCAGTGAGTAGTTTTAGGAGATTCCATAAACCTGCTTGTAATGCCCACTGCATAACTCAAATCTGGTCTGGTTTGAGTTAAGTACCTCAAGCGGCCAATTACACTTCTATACAGTGTCGCATCCACTGACTCATGATCATCATCCTTTCCCAATTTCAACCCCGGATCCATAGGAGTTTTAGTAGAGTTACACTCCAACATCTTCTAGTCTTCCAAGATTTTCTTGGCATAACCAGACTGAGTTAGAAAGATGCCATCAGCTTCTTGCTTTACCTCTAAGCCCAAATAATAGTTCAACAATCCAAGATCTGTCATCTCAAAATTAGACTTCATCATGGCTTTGAACTCTTCAACAACTTCTGTGCTTGAACCAGTTACTATTATGTCATCAACATACACCCCAATTATCACTGAGCCATTCTTAGATTTCCTCTTGTAAACAGCATGTTCTTGTGGGCACCTTTTAAAGCCAAATTTTATTAGTGTATCATGAAGTTTCTCATTCCAAGCTCTTGGAGCCTGCTTAAGGCCATATAGAGCTTTAATGAGTCCATACACCAGCCTCTCCTTACCAGGTTTCACAAAACCTTCTAGCTGTGTTGCATACACCTCTTTTTTCAATTCCCCATTCAAGAAGGCTGCCTTGACATTTAGGTGATGAACTTTCCACCTATTTGCAGCAGCTAATGCCAGGATCAATCTGACAGTTTCCAACCTTGCAACAGGGGCAAACACCTCTTCATAGTCAATACCATACTTCTGCACATAGCCCTTTACCACCAACCTAGCCTTGTGCCTTGTAACCTTCCCTTCTGCATTCTTCTTAAGCTTGAATAGCCACTTTAACCCAATTGACTTCACCCCCTTAGGACAATGAACCAGTTTCCAGGTTCCATTCCTTTCAATGCTATCAATTTCATCTGGCATAGCCCTCCTCCACTCAGAATTGTTCTTAGCCTCATCAAAGTTAGTAGGCTCTTTCATTTGTAACAACAATTCTGATTCATTGAAAATTGAAGGCTCAAAAGGAATCTGCTCTAGGATGTCTGTCCTATTGAACACATCATTAAGGTTTGTAAAACCTTTGGGTGGGGTGTCATCATAGCTTGATCTGGGAACTTGATTATCCCCTGATGTGTACTCTTCACTCTCACCCCCTGAATTCTGTACATCATCAGATGCTTGAACATCTTCTTGACTTTCAACTTCAGCTGATTCAGGGGTGTGTTGAGGAGTGTGGATGGGAGATACACTCTCTGTACTCCTATTAGGACTATGAGTAACTGGATCAGATGCTGGTTCATTTGAGGAGACATTATCTTGACCTGGGAGAACCACAGCAACACCAAACTTAGCATATCTTTGACTAGGCTTGTCAAGATCATTTGTCTCCCATTTCCAGGGCTTTCCTTCTTCAAATTTTACATCTTTACCGACTACAATCCTGCCAGTCACTGGATTGTACATCCTATAGGCCTTAAAACCAGGCTCTATACCCAGATGCACCATTGGTGTGCTTCTGTCATCCAGCTTTCTAACTTGATTGCCAGGGACCTTGACATAGGCCTTGCATCCAAACACTCTTAAGTGCTTCAATTTTGGGTTTCTTTTATACAAGCTCTCATAGGGGGTCATGTCTTCTAGGGCCTTGGTTGGACAACAAAAAGACAGTGTCTTACTGCCTCAAACCATAGATATAAAGGCATATTCATAGCCTTTAAAATGGATCTAGCCATGCCCATTATGGTTTGGTTTCTTCTCT
>BJCO01726085.1:0-15917 GCA_018326465.1 Flaveria floridana | reverse complement strand
TAAATAGACTGGCTTCAGTCCTTGTTTCAGCTCCAGCTCTTGCTTTAATATGATTTTCACATAGAATCTTGAGGTCTTTATCTCCAAACAAAAACACCTCCATAGGATCAAACAGTATAATCTCCTGATCACCCTTAATCCTTATCACTGCTTCCCCAGTATTATTTTCATAAAACCATTTGACAAAATCTTTTAGCATTGGGGGAAGTGGATTGGGCACACGTACTCTGTTAACAGTCTTTGCAGGCTTTAATTTCAGCACAATCTTGCCTTTGCCTGTTGCCCAATCCATTTCCTTCTTGGACCTCCTTCTCTCGGGCTTCATGTAACCGAAGGCTTCAAAATTGTCCTTTAGCCCATTCTTAATCTCTTTCTTCAACATCATAGCCCTCTCACTAGCATCAGCATCTATCAACAGGATCTCAGCCAACCTCCTCAAATCCCACCTGGGCAAGGTCTTAAATGCCTTCCTCTTGTTCATATAATAAATCTTTCCACCTTCTCTAAATCATGAACAAATTGAGCTTAGCATTGTATATCCAGCTTATGATTTTCTTATCAGCATCCTTCTTGCTAGCCTCTTGAATGTTTTGGAACAAGGGAGTTATCTCCTCTGGTTCCTTCTCCTTTTCAAACCAGGCTTCCTGAGCCAGCTCAATCACCTCTCCTTCTGTCGACCCTGTTCGGGCTACATATGTCACTGGCCTTTCGTCAACCTCATAATACTCAGGCTCATAGCTATAATCAATAAGCTGCTCATCATCTTCTTCTCCTTTATCAACTAGCCTTATTTTAGGCTCGTTCCCTTTATCTTTATCACCCAAGTTCATGTGCACTTCCTCTCCATTCAGATCTTTATCAATATCAAACCTCAAGTAAAATTCTGCCTCAGATATTTTGACTCCACCAACATCCACCTCTTTCTCAACACCACTTCCTCCAGCACCTACATCAACATCACCAACCCTTTCACCCACATCATCAGCACCAGCTTCGCTGGAGTCAACATCAAACACTGGATCTGCAGCTCCACTCGTGCCCTCTCCTTCCCTTGATGATCCTCCAACATTCAGGAACTCATATTTGGATGTATCAGTAAGATCTTTCAATTCAGCTTCAGATCTTTGATTTGGCAGGCCGGCCACTACCTTCAGCTTATTTAGCTCTTTAAACACAGTGTTTAGCAATTCCTGTTAACCTTAAATCACTACATCCTTTGCCTTCTCCCTTATCTCTTGATTTACCAACTTAGTCTTTATCATGCTGAGTTCATTTGCCACTGAAGCACTCACGTTCCTAATCACATCTTGATCCAGCTCAGACCTGGCATCTTTCCTACCAGCTTGTTCTATGAATGCTTGCTGTCTATGCTTTGTTATCCTCTTAGACACATTTGCTGGTTCACTTTCCTCAGCCCTTTTCTTACTCCTCTTCTCTTTCTAAATTCTCATATCGTCAGCCACCTCTTCAACTTCTTCTTCAAAAGCATATTCCTTTTCCTTTGCATACCTCTTCCTCTTCTTTATTGCCTCTTCTCTTTTTTCTCTGTTTTCCTCAGCGTTCTTGTTCTCAGTTTCAACTAGCCTTCGAATATAGTTCCACCTCTCGCCTGGATACATATTCTCTCACAGATAAGTGATCTTCCCACCGAAGTCGTGTCTAATTGCCGAACATTCCTCAAATATCCTTGTGTTCATTTGTGCCAGCCTTTTGATTTCACCATGTTTTGGCACATTTGGAATAAGATCATCAATTAGCATCTGGATAAACCTTGGATATAGCAACCACTTGTCTTTCTTTAGGGCTATAATATTCTCGGTCATACAGTCAAAGATTAGTTTTGCAATATCGGCCTTTTGACCTCTACAGAAGATGATTATCGCCCTAGCCCAATGAATGATTAGCCCGTCTGATCCTCCCTTTCTATGATCCAGACACATGATAAAGATATGGGCTATATATCCCCATTTCTTTGAAAGAAGAGATTTCTTTATTTCCTTCTTTGAACCAAAAGGTGGCCCTTCATATCCTATACTTCTGAATGCCTCCAGAACTTAGGCATCAGACAGTACCACTTCTGGCCCACAATCTTCTTCAAGATGAAGTACCCAGGCTTTTGCAGTGATCACTATGTCATGACCCTCAATCCTTGCAACTATCCGGGGCAGCACGGTTCCAACATCATGCTTAGCTGATCTCCAAAAGTCTCGCACGTGAAGGTCATAGATGGTAGGCATATGTGAAATGGCATAAGATATTGGAGATTGCCTCAACCATCTTATACAGTCTCTAAATCCCACAGCTTTTGGATTCCCATCATCCAGAATAGCCACAATGTTAAACTTATCATCAAACTTTACATTAGCCATGTTAATCTGAAATGAAACACACAAGTAGGTTAGAGAAAAAGATATACACAAGAAGAGACAAAACTAAAATAATGAAAAGTAAGATTTGGCTAGTTTTGCTGGCAGTAAAACTGTAATTTCGCTTGGCGAAATAGTTAGTTTCGTTGTCAAGAAACCATAGATTCGCTGATGATAAAACGTAGATTCGCTGAGTCTAAGGTATTGAGTTATATGCATTAGTTGTTTAATAGTTTTGCTGACAACTTATTTTCTAGTTTAGCCTAAGAGAAACTATATTTTGCTATTAGTTTCACTTAGGATTAAACTCAGGAAGTCATACTGGGCGAATTTATAGTTTCGTTGAAATTTTCCCAGCGAAATTGTCACTTGTGCCCGGACAACACAATGTTACAGTTTCGCTCGAAACTATGAACTTTCGTTCAGTTTCGCTGAAGTATCTCGCAGTTTCGCTAAACGAAATTGTGACTTTTCCACTTTAGCGAAACAAGATCAGCTGAGAAATTAGCCAAAACCAAATCGATTCAAGCTAAGAACAATGTCTCCTAACACACCTTAGCATAAAACAACAGTTTATTTCATCAAACAGGAACAATGTAAGATTTAACCGAGGTATTACCGAGAGAAACTAGAGTTAGGGTAAATTCACACTTATGAGACTCGGATCTCAAACTATGCAATATATACCACCTAGTTTCGCTGGGAGCGAAACTATAGTTTCGCCCGTGTGTGTGAGTTGTTCACAGTTGAGCGTGACTGCTGGCGAAAGTATAGTTTCGCTCGGTGAAACTATAGTTTCGCCCATAGTTTTGCCCTTTTTTATGTTTATACAAACATTTGTTAAAAATAAATTCCTCACTCCACAATTCCAACTTGAAAGGCAAACAAATAAAATATTAAAAAGGATATAGTCTGCATTCTTTTCTTGAATTTTTTCTGAGAATCAAATCTTGGCGAGATTACTGATATGTTTGTCCCCTTAAACCCATGCCTTATTCTTTTCAACGAGTGACGTGCAACTGATTTTATCATTTTTTAGTTTCAATTAGAAAATCTCAAGTAACTTGGTTCCCATATACATCCGGCAAAGAACTTATCTCGACATCAAGGTTTATTAAGTATAATCATTGATTTTGCTTGAGTAGTTCATAATTGACACAGATGCATGCATATGATAGCATGATATTTTGACAAGAAACAATAACATACAAACTCTAAGATGATATCTCCAGGTCTATACTTACGTATAACAGAGGAGATGTACATCTTAATCCAAAAGATGAGAGCTTCAGGTCAATGCTTCCACATAGCAGAGAAGATCATCATAGCGTGTTGATGAGAGCTTCAGGTCAATGCTTTCACATAGTAGAGAAGATCATCACTCCAGGTCAATGCTCACGCATAGCAAAGTTGATAAACACTCATTTTATTATACCTTATATACAATTTAGGCTAAGAGATGTTAGACCTAATCACAGACTAAGAACAGACTTAAGACAAAAATCATCCACTTTCAACCAAGTTTTGACAAGACTTGTATCTTTGTGCAGACCAAGATGTCATGAGAATAATCCTTATTACTGAGTTCTTTGATCTTTAGTTTCAACTGCACAATCATTGTTTACTTCGTTTTCAGATTGAGTCTATCATGCATATCCCAACACAAGCCGTTGACCTCTTTTTAACTTCTTTTTATAGGGGTTCCTGAGAGAACAAAAGTGAAAACACTTTAAAAGTACATTCTCCCCTTAAATTTCTATTTACCCTCATGGGGATAGAAATTTATTTTTGTTTTCCACATATAAAGTAAAAAAAAAATAAAGAATAAGCTAAAATAAGACGGAATATGGAATATCGTAAATTATTTGACAAATGTAAAAAAGTGGAAAGAGTTATTTACGAAAGAAGGACATTTTATTAGGAAAAGAGATTTTTCAGAAAGATATTACACCCAACATAGAGATCAGTTCATAAAAACAAGGTTTGTCAAATGTTTTAGTGAAAATATCGGCCCTTTGACTTTTAGTGTAAAAATTTGAATAATATCAATAAACCCCTTTTCCTGAGCATCTCAGATTGCATGAACCCTTGTTTTAATGTACTCGGTTCGAGTGTGATGAATTGGATTTTTGGAAAGTCCAATGACAGCTTCATTATCATAGAAGAGTGGTGCATGAAGAAAATTAAAGCCATAATCCATGATCTGATGTTGGATCCAAAGTACTTGGCAGTAGCAGCTTGATGCAACAACATATTCAGTCACCTGTAGATCAAGATACAGTTGCCTGCTTCTTGCTTTGCCATGAAACAAGATAATTCCTAAGATATTAGCATCCACCGGTGACTGATTTCCTGTTCATCTTGCAACCTCCATGATCAGTGTCAGAATAGGCATGCAAATCAAAGTCTCCTCCTTTGGGATACCAAAGACCCAAATGGGAGGACCCTTTGAGATATCGAAACATACGTTTAATAGCCTTTTCATGAGATTCCTTCGGATTTGCTTGATAGCGGGCACAGTAGCATGACGAAAGTAATGTCCGGACGACTCGAAGTGAGGTACATGAGAGACCCAATCATAGAACGATAACTATGAGCATCGACGGGTTTCCCATTATCATCCGGAGTTAAGCATGTTTGAGCGGTGAATGGGGTAAGTTCAGGAGAAGCATCATCCATTTTGAATTTCTTGATAATCTCCAAAACATACTTTTCTTGATGAATCAGAATGCCATCAGGCTTTTATTCAACCTGCAACCCGAAGAAAAACCATAACTCCCCCATCATGCTTATTTCAAAGCGATCCTTCATCACTTCTTCAAACTCTTTACACAGTTTCTCATTGGTTGACCCAAAAATGATGTCATCAACGTAGACTTGAACAATTAGCATTTCACCATCAACTTCTTTTTGAATAGTGTCACATCTATGGTGCCATGAGAGAAGCCTTTGCTGAGTATATATTGTGTCAAGGTTTCATACCAAATGCGAGGTGCTTGATGTAACCCATATAAGGATTTATTAAGCTTATACACTTTATCTGGAAAATCTGGATCCTTGAAACCTAGAGGCTGACGGACATATATCTCCTCATCAATGTTTCCATAGAGAAATGCACATTTTACGTTCATTTGAAAGACCTTAAAGTTCTTGTGAGTGGAGTGAGCAAGAAAGATTCTGATAGCTTCAATGCGAGCAACCGGAGCAAATACTTTAGTATAGTCAATACCTTCCTCTTGAGCAAAACCCTTAACAACCAGTCTGGATTTGTTTCTAATAATAACTCCTCAATCATCTGGTTTGTTCCGGAAGACCCATTTAGTCCCGATGGGAAACTTATTTGGAGGAAGATCGACAAGTTGCTAAACTTCCAATTTCCTGAATGGTTGAAGCTCCATTTCCAATTTCCGATGGGTCCTAAAATGCTGCCGTGACATTTTTAGGTACAATTTGAGATAAGAAACATGCACAGTGACATTCATTTATCAGTCCAGATTGACTCCATGTCCTCACTCCATCGGTAATGGAACCAATTATGTAGTCATGTGTGTGGTCTTTTAGGGTTTTGAAATTAGTGTTAAGGGTTAATGGGTTTGAATGAGTTGAGGATTCAGTTTGGGATGGTTGGAAAGGAGAAGACGGTTGTGATTGAGGAATTGGTTGTAGTGGAGGTATGGGTGGGATATCAAATGAAGATGGAGGATCGATTGGTGGTTGTGGTTAAAGTTCGGGTTATGGGGGTGGATGTGGTTGTTGTTGTGGTTCAGATGGAGGAATGATTTTCACACTAGTTTAAGGAACAACATCATCGTAAAAAATTGGAAGATTGAATGATTTGAAGACAGTGTTAGGGTCATAAAACCATTCTGGGCCTGACCCATGTTTGGTGAATTTGACTCTTGCCAATCAACATAGAACGTTTCCTTCACAATGCCTGTCCTTTTATTGTACACACGATACGACTTTTGTGAGGAAGTGTAGCCAATGAAGAAACATTCGTCAGAAACAGCACCAAATTTTGACTTATGTGCTTGCGTATTTAGCAAGGTGCAAGAGCAACCAAATGGACGAAAGAAGTCAATCAAGGGTTTCCGTTTATGAAGAAGCTCATATAGATTCTTCATCTTGTCTTTTACAATAGGCACCCTATTTAGTACATAAGATGCATAATTTACTGCTTCTACCCAGAAAATAATTGGAAGCTTTAACTCAATCAACATAGTTCTTGCTGCTTCGATAAACGTCCGATTCTTTCTTTTAACGACACTATTTTGTTGAGGTGTCCTCACAGCACTAAACTGTCTGAGAATGCCTTTGCTTGCACAAAATGAGTCAAAGATGTGATTTTAAATTCAGTTCCATTGTCGCTTCTGATGGCCATAACCTTCCATTTGATGATGGTTTCAATTGACAGGATCAGCTTCTGCTACTCTTATGCGATGTCACCTTTATTTGTGAGAAATCTTACCCAAGAATATGTAGAAAAATTATCTGTAACAACCAAACTATAAGATTTCTTAGTGATAGATTTAAAACTTATGAGACCAAATAAATCAGTATGTAAAAATTTAAGGGGATGTGAAATGGTATTTTCAAGCTTAAGCTTCTGTGGCTTTTTGTGTTGCTTTCCTTTAGCACAAGCCATGCACTTTTCTACCACTGAAAAATCTTTGAGTGGTAGCCTCCTGACAAGATTGTTTTTAACTAACTTATTTATGATTTTAAACTTAACATGTCCTAAACGTCTATACCACAAAAAGGATTCGGATGAAGAGGCCTTTGACAGAAGGCATGTCAATGTTGAGGTAGATTCTTTTGATCCCATATCCAGTAGGTATGTATCATTCCTCCTTGGAGCTCGCATGATTATTAAATTTTCTGGAATAGTGAACTCGGGTTTTAGGAATAAGCATTCATTGGACATAAATAATACTGGAATGTCTTTATCACATATTTGTGATACACTTAATAAGTTGAATGCCAGTTTTGGAACGTAGTTCACTTTCTCCAGAGTCAATGAACCATTTGAGACTTCTCCCTGACCAATCATCTTCCCACCCTTCTTGTCTCCAGTAAATGCAACATATCCTCCATTTATTATTCTATAGTTAGTGAGAAGATCCTTCAACCTGGTCATATGCCTGGAACATCAGCTATCAACATGCCATAAGTTATTGACAACTTTTCTTGAATGATCATAGCATTAGAACACAATGACTATTTGGATTTGGAAATTGGAACCCAAGTTTTGACTAACTTGGGTTTTGAATCATAAGAATTTTTACAAAAGAAATTATTTACAAATTGATTTAATCTACTACCCAAAGAACGATTATGTATATTTTTTATCAACAAATATAGGAAAATTTTTAATCACATGATAATCCTTCCCACATTTAAAGCAATAGGATTTCAAACCTTTGTTTTTGCAGTTATGAACAAGATTGTGATCAACTGCTATATCTTCCTCAGAGTCTATCACATGTGAATCAGAATTGCTGCATGTTTCATATGATGTTATTACATTTTCTTTGAGACCTTAATTTTGACAGATTCTAATTCATTTTCATTAATGATTTTAATTTCTGAGGAAGATGTTCTTGTTTCTTTTGGTTTAGAAATCCGAATTAGAGTAAAAGATGGGATAGGATGAGAAATGAACTTCTCAAAGTGATTTAATCTACTACCCAAAGAATGATTATGTATATTTTTTATCAACATATATAGGACAATTTTAATCACATGATCATCCTTCCCACATTTAAAGCAATGGGATTTCAAACCTTTGTTTTGCAGTTAGGAACAAGATTGTGATCAACTGCTATATCTTCCTCAGAATCTGTCACATGTGAATCAGAATTGCTGCATGTTTCATATGATGTTATTACATTTTCTTTGAGACCTTAATTTTGATAGATTTTAATTCATTTTCATTAATGATTTTAATTTTTGAGGAATATATTCTTGCTTCTTTTGCTTTAGAAATTCGAATTAGAGTAAAAGATAGGATAGGATGAGAAAGGAACTTCTCAAAACAATTCGAGTCGGTAAGCCTTACTGATGCTTCATTTAAACATTCATCATTTTCATTAACCCAAGCACTGATAACATTTGAAAATGAGCTAGAAATATCTGATGACGAATAAGATGGACTACCTATAAGAGCCACTGTCTGAACCAGACTGCTGGGATGCAAACTACTTCTAGTGTTTTTCAAAGAATTTTTGGAATTACAAAAGCTATGACTAGAGCTGCCCAAACCACTACTGCTACCGTAACCATAATCCTCTCGAATCTCCTTATGATTCACTACTTCTAAACCTGCATGCAAACTGTTGGTATCATTCTAAATCAAGTCATTTGTTGGATGAGTTGTAGGCACAGGTGAATAAAAATAAGTACTTGGAGGAGGATAAATATGAGTGGTTTCGTCAAATCCCAACTCTATCTTAAGTCTAGCCCCCCATTGTTTCTTGCAAAGATCCTCATGTTTTATCCCAGATATTGTCCATTTATCAAGCTTGGTTTTCAATTTGCTTGTTTCAAACTCAGCAAGTGCTACTCGTTCAGTTAACGACTCTATTTCAGCATTGCTTTCCAAAAGATTTCTCTTTAAATGCTCATTTTCTTTCAAAGCCTCATTCAATTTGATGAAATATTTAGACTCATTTATTTTAAGTTCCTTATTTATTTGTTTTATCTCTTTTTCATTTTCTAATAATAACCTATTAGCTTTATAAACTCCAAATAATCTAATTTTACACGGAGAAGAACACATATCTTGAATTACCTTATAAGGAAGACCCATGACCACTTTCTCTGCAGCTAGGGCTTTTTCACACTGACAGACTGCGGTGTTCCTCTTTTTTTCTTCTTCCTTCTACTTATCCGCTTCCATGCGGGCTTTCTGATCTTCACTTGCTTCCTCTTTCATTTCTTCCTTTTCCTCCAACTTAACCTCCCTCTTCTCTACCTGCTCTTGCTTTCCACATTCTTTAGCTTCATTAATCTTCTGTTCTTTAACTTCCTTAATCTCCCTATCTTCATCCTTACTTTGTTGCCTGATACTACCATCACAAGCTTCTTCCATAACCTCATCCTTAAATTCACTAAAAGGATCAAACTCTTCCACTGACTCTTCCTCTATCCTTACCACCTCAGCCACTAACGCATGATCGATCTCTTCCTCTGTTTTTGTAATCTCTGCACTCCAGTCAAAGTTGGAAATCAAGGTTTTTTCTTTCTTTTGCTTGGCTTCTTCCTCTTCAGTAATCGGGATAACCTTTGAAGTTCCAGTCGTTCTAGGTTCAGTGATGATTGGAGATGGACATTCTGTTTTAAAATGCCCCAACTGTTTGCAATTGAAACATCTTAACTTTGACTTATCAAAACGAAGCTTAGAATTTTGGCTATGATTGCCAAAGTTCTTTCTTCCACTATGCTCCATAAATCTCCTTGCACGCAATGTGTGCATTGCCATTTGCCATTGAATATCAGTTTCCTCTAAATCATCAGGATCCACCTGATACATGTCCTCAATTATCATTCCCTTCCCCTTTAGCTCTCCAGTAACTAAGGCTTCATAACTGTGAACAAACATTCCATACAGTGCCATGGTATCAGAAGGAATTTGTATGGTGACAGATGTCTTTGAGCTTGAACCAATACTTGAAGATCCACCACTGGCCTTGTCTAACATATTAATTCCTATAGATCCACCATAAGCTACACCATACATAGTCGAGTTTGCAGTGGATGAAATCAATGCAACATTTTTAGGATATACTGTGGCTGGCATTAAAGATTGATTGTATTCCCTTCTCTTCAGATCCAAGTCAAAAGATTTTAGTTTTTTAATTACATCCATAAGCTTGTAATCAGCAAAGTTTCTCTCCTGCTTTAGCATCCTCACTAGTAAGCTCCATTGGGGTGGGAGAGAGTCTAAGAGCTTGGTGACCTGCTCATGATTCCCCAACTGCTCATCATACTTCTTCAGAGTGCTTGAGACTGACAAAAATCAATTGCTAAGATCAATAAGGCTTTCATTCTTATGTCTGATAAATGAATTAAACTCCTTCTCAGCTTGGGCTTTCTTGTCCTTCTTTAGATCTTCATTTCCATCATAGAATTCATATAAGGCATCATACATAGACTTTGCACTTTTGTTCTCAGCAAAACGGTTGTATATGTCTTGTGATAAGCATAAGGTCAAGGCCTCGAATGCTTTTTGATCACGATCAATTAGCTTAATATCTCTTTCAGAGAAGGTTGAGGAGTCAGTGTTCACCTTGGTCTGTTCACCGATAGTCACCGTTGGAGTATGAGGACCTTGCATTATAGATTCCCATTGATTATGATATGTATAAAAGAAAAAGACCTTCAAGCATCGTTTCCAATCCTCAAAATTGTCTTTGTTTATAAGCCTCAGTGGACTATTTGGTGCAACACTCTCCAAATCAGAGATGGTAATGTTGGTTGATGTCATTTTGAAAGCAAGAAATAGATTCCCTAAACTTTGGTAGATTCGCTGGTAAATTCGCCCGTAGTTTCGCTTGGCGAATAGGCAGCAGTTTCACTAGAGAAATGCTATAAAGCTTCTAGTTTCGCTCACTGATTCGCTGAAACTAGTAGAACTTTCGTTCTAGGACAATTTCGCCAGCACTTTCGCTTGGTAACTTGGTCAAGTAAGGTGCACTTTCATTCAAACTATGTAGATTCACTGGAATCCATTGAAAATTCAATAAGTCACAGAAGCGAGTAGTTTCGCTTGAAGCAGTACTAGTTTCGCTGGAAGCAGATCTAGTTTCGCTGGAAGCATCAAAGAAGCTGTTCGAACTACAAATCAATTTGAAATCACCCAAATCATTATGAATTGGTGATTGGGATAGCTTCCTATGCTCAAACACAGTAATTTTGAAAAGGTTTTCAATCCAAAAACACACTCTAATGATCTGAAATGAATGAAACAATGATTTTATCAAAAAAACTTTTAAAACCCAACCAATGAACGAATCAAGGGCACTAAGGATCTGATACCATATAGTTGGTCCATTGATGATCGAAAACAGTGCTAATGATGATAAATGACAACCAATTACCACTAAAACAACAATTTAAACAATAATCTATAAAAGTGTTTCAAAATAGAAGCATATTACCCCAAGAAAAATCAAACAAACAAGGCTCAATAATAAGAAATGATGATTCCAGCCCAAATACGCAATAAGAATAGTAATGCAGAAGTATATTCTCAAATTAGGGTTGTGCAAAACTTGCAACAACATAGTTTCGCTGACATTTTCGCTGGGTAGCGAAAATGTCCTGACCAATACCTTAGATTCACACGGTTGTGAAACAGTTTCGTCGGGTGACCTAAGTCAGCTGACTTCCAGCGAAACTATAGTTTCGTTGCTTTCGTAGCTTCCAGAAGTCTGTTTGGATACAATAAAAAAACTAACATTAAACCTATTACAAATAAAGCAAAAGAACAAACAAACTAACTACGGTGAGTCCAATCTATACTTGATCTTCAGAAATCCATCTTTCCTATAGAACTCATTTCAAATTTCTTCCTCATGATGCTTTCAAAGTCTTTGCACATTTGGTCATTGGACGAAGCATATATGATGTCATCCTTGTACAAGAAACATATCCTTTCCACACTTCCTTAGGAACAATGTTTTGTCTATGGTGCCTCTGGTGTAGCCATTCTTCAGAAGAAATTGAGACAATGTCTCATACCACAGCCTAGGATAAAGAGCTTTATCTAATTTGCACATATAGTTGGGGTGCTGTGGGTCTTCGAATCCAGGTGCTGACACACATAGACTTCTGTATCAATATCCCCATACAGAACGACACATTTCACATCAAGTTGATGGAGTGTGAAGTTCTTGGATGCTACGAAAGCAAGGAAAATTCTCACAGCTTCAAGTCTTACAACATGTGCAAAGACATCAGTGTAATTTATCCCTTCCTTTTGTGTGCATCCTTAAACTACAAGCCTAGCCTTCTTCTTGATGATCAAACCTCTATCATCCCTTTTATTCCTGAACACCTACTTGGTGCCAATAGGGACTTTACCAGGTGGCGATGGACATAGGTTCCATACCTTTTGTCTCTTGAATTGAAGCAACTCCTCTTACATTGCTTCAACCCAACTGTTGTCCTTTAGAGCTTTTTCTACGTTCTTGGGTTCCATCTAGGAGAGAAATCATAAGTACTAGCAGACATTCCCATTATGAGCATGTCTTCTAGTTCTCACCCCTTCCGAGATATCCCCAATGATGTTTTCAGCTGGATGAGTGTTGTGAATCCTAAGTCTTGGAATCATATCTAATTGCATAGATAGATCCATTTTTGAAAAGTTCTACTCAGGATTGTGAACATTGATTCCAGCTGATGTCTCACACTCATTCAATGAGGACTGATTTAATGAATGAGTGACAACATCAATGTTGTTTTGCGATGAAGCAGTAGTAACAGTTGCTTGTTCCTCCAGATTACTATCTTCATCAGCTTGGTGTTGAGAGTTTGAGTTATCAGCCGTGAATTTTGAGGCTCCACTAACTGAAAACTTGTTGAAGCTCCACCACTACCTGTAATATTCAAGCTTTCAGGACATGCATTTTTGGGAGCTTGTTCTTCATGTCTTCTTAGAGAATTTGAATAGGTATGGGTAACTCAAACAGTTGATCATCAAAAAAGTCATTTTGAGCTCCTATTTCCAGCTGAAACATTCTCACAAGATTTTTTAGAATAGTTGGGAAACAATTCTAAGCCAAAGATATGGTCAGGACCATTCCCCTTAACACAAGGAGTGTGCTTATTTACAACAACATTGGATGATTCCTCAAGTTATTGATTCTGAATGTTGTATACTTTATAAGATTTAGAGCTTGACGAGTATCCAACAAAGATAACATCATCTTGCTTTTTAGCAAATTTTGTCAAATTGTCTTTTGTGTTAAATATAGTACACCTGCTTCCAACGGACCTTAGAAAGTAAATGAATAGTGGCCTCTTGTTCCATAGGTCATATGGGATTTTTCCATGGGGCTTGAAATCAAGAACCATGTTCTACACATAGCATGCAGTGCTGACTGTGTCTGCCCAGAAAGTTAGAGGCAGCTTTGAATCAGCTAACATAGTTCTTGCAGCCTTAATAAGAGTCCTTTTCCTCCTTTCAGCAACACCGTTCTGTTAAGGAGTTCTATGTGCACTGTATTGTCTGGTAATCACTTTTGAGTTACAGAATGAGTCAAGAACTTGATTCTTAAACTCAGTCTCTTGATCACTTCTGATTGTTTTTACCTTGTGATTAATTTGATTTTCTATTTTAAGAATAAAAGATTTTAATGTTTTAGCGGTTTCATCCTTAGTTCTTAAAAATAATACCCATGTGAATCTTGTAAAATCATCAACTATCACAAGGCAATATGATTTCCTTCCAATACTTATTATACTTGTGGGACCAAAAAGATCCATGTGCAATAAGTGTAATGGAGTGGTGATAGAATTAACTTCTTTGGATTTGTGGGTTGCCTTATGTTGCTTTCCTTTAATTTAAGAAACACAGTTGTCTTTACAGAAAAACTCCTTTTTGGGCACTCCATGTAACAAGTTACTTTTAACAGTTTATTCATGGTTTTAAATTAACATAACACATTCTCTTATGCCAAAGAGTTGATTCATCACCATTTTCTTTGGAAAGAAAGCATAAAACCTTTCCCAGTGGGGAAGCATTGTTCATATCCAACTTGTACATATCCCCTTTCTTAGGAGATCTGAGAAGTACCAATTCCTAAGGAATTGTTATCCCGGATTTGAGGAAAATGCACACCCATGTTCTGTGAAAAGCATTTGGTGCTTTTGATCAAAGAAATGAGAAACACTCAAAAGAATGTGTTCAAGCTGTTTGACAAAGTGTACTTTGTCAACTTTTAACTTACCGTTGGATACATTACCTCTACCAGAAATGTATCCTCTGGCTTCACCTCCAAATTAAACAAGACCTCCATCAAATTGTTGAAATTATTGAAAAAGAGATCTGTTCCCCGTCATGTGCCTGGAGCATCCACTATCTACAATCCAATTTTTTCCATTCTTATCATGTGGATATCCCTGCACATAAGGTGAAATGATTAGTTATTATTGGAAGCCCAGGCCATATTGGTCTTGCCTCCTCTCAGGTCGATAACATAAGGTGAAATGATTAGTTATTATTGGAAGCCCAGGCCTTATCATGTGGATATCCCTGCACATAAGTTTGGTCTTGGGCTTGTCTTCCAAAGCTATTTTCCCTTCGGAAGAATGAGTTTCTTCCGAAAGCAACATGGCCTCAGAAACAAGCTTTCCTTTCTTTAACATTTACACCATATGATAAGGTCCAAATGTGAAACCTTCCTTGACCGCTTCTTTCTTAACATTATTTGCATAGTGTGCTTGCAGGATTGTAGTAACAATCTTTGGCCATGTGATTGTGCAAGCCACATACTATGTATTCAATGTTAACTTTAGTAGGGCATGATGGCTGCTATTTCTTGCATTTCTTGTCTTCTTCAACAGCCTTACCCTTTAACTACTGATTCTTCAGCTGGACATGAGTACTGGAACTACACTCCTTCCTGAATCAGAGTTTCCAACCACTTGGAATCCAGTTGAAATGTACATACTATTTTGTCTAGGGTCTATTTTCATGTTGGACTGAACCACCTTTTTAGCGGTTTTCTTAGCTGCTCTGATCTTGTTCTTTCTATCTTTGTTGGTCAGAGGTTCATCCTCAGCTGTGTGGATTAGGTTCTCTATCTTACATTTCACTGTGGTGGTCATAATTATTACATTATTCTTCTTCTCAAAGAGGAGTGGATCGGAAGTTGGAACCTCTTGCTCATCAGTTCAATACCTTGGTTGTCTTATAGACACATAAGAATATAGTGGAGCAGTTTCATTGGTTCCTAATCCACTCTTATTTTGATAGCACACCTTTGAGTGGAAGGATGATGCAAGAATGGTGTTGAAGTTATGCTCTTGAATAGCATACTTGTCTTCTTTAGCCTCAGCTATTACAAGCTGGTCTTGAGCCCTAGTCAACTTAGAAACCAAATCTTTTATCTGAGTGTGATGCCCTAAACTCGGCAGGGTACCGGAGGCGCGCCACATAGTTGGATTAATATCTTAAATACAAATCATAGCTTTTATCATACAGCGGAAGACTAAACATAAATACATATCAACCCAACTTACAATTTTTTTTTCATATTATAGTGTTTAATTATACATCCCTTTTTTACATTATTAACATAACCCACATCCTATGCAAGCAATTGTCCTGCGATAGCATCCTTATTTAACTCATGCTTGCTTTCCTCTATTACTAGAGGCTTACCTACCACACATACAACATACTCAAAATATCAGATAAACTGGTGAGTTCTAAATTTTTATTAAAACATTAACAACATCATATCACATATAAAATCATGTTTATATTGGCAATAATATAAAAATCAACTTTACTTTGTCCCACCGGACTCGTCCCACCGGACGTCA
>BJCO01726060.1:0-16720 GCA_018326465.1 Flaveria floridana | reverse complement strand
GGGGTTTTTATATTGTGTAGTGGTTGATTTAAGGGCATTTTTGTCATTTTACAAAAAGTTAACAGAATTATTTAACGTCGTTAGTAATTTGGATGCAAATGGGAACAAAAATGAAACGTTAGGGTGTATATGAGGATTTTTAAACTGTAGGGATGCAAATGGTCAAAATCACCAAACCACAAGGATGCAAATGGTAATTTACTCTATAGCATTTTATAAATTATGAATATGTTGTCAGTACGAGTTTATTTTTTTCGACGAGTGTGTATCTAAGTTTATTAATTAAAAATGGAGCAGGGTATAATATAATATATTTATTATTATTAGATGATCTCGTACAATAATAAACCTTCATCAACATATCTCATTTTTCAAATAATCATCTTACTCGTTATTTACTCGTTCTGTAGTATATAATATGCTAGTTTCATATTTAACATATTTGTAACTTATTACATTAAGATTTGGGGTATTACATCTAAATATGACCACCATATAAATAAAAAATATAATAGGGTAGGTAAACTAAAGTAGCAAAAGGGGTGCATAGCATAAGAATTAAAAATAAAGAGATATATATGTATGGGTGGGCAAGAGGAGGAGATTGAAAATGACAAGTGAAATAATTCAAAGGACAATGCACTTATGGTTCGTTTTGTGGGACATGCAACCCACAATTCATACTAAACTTATAAAGCATTCCAGCTTGAATCAGCCTCTAACATGTGTAGTTTATGTGACATATCATCTAGGAGGAAAATGATCATAATAAAAGCTTATATAGCAACATGATTAACTAGATTTAAGTTGGTAATCATAACAGTGCACGAGTCAAATCGACGCAACTAACAAACATATAGGTATGTTTTGCACTTGTCTTAGAAAATTACATACTTTAGTTTTTCTGTTTCGAAATTTCAGGATAGATAACAAGATTGGTTCATTTCTGAAATATTATTTAATTAGATTTTGAGACTAAAAGGGGATATGATATGATGTATAAAAGTGGGAAGTATGTATGTATGTATGTATGTATGTATGTGTGTATGTATGTATGCATGGGTGGGGATAGTGGTCCAGGAGCAAAAGATGTTAAAATGCAATGGACACGTCTTCCAAAAAAAGACAGGCTGGTAGCGTGAGCATGCATGGGAATGAGATTATTATTATTATTGGAACACCAACCCTCCTTTCACTGTTTTTTTTTTCTCTGTTATTTTCTTCTCCAAATATGCACGTCACATGAATCCATTTATTCTAATTTTAGATTTCCTTTTTCGGAGTCAAATGTACAAAAGATCGATATACAACATCTAGGACAAAGATTAGACAAGTTACTGGTTAATTTTAATATTTAGAATGTGATTATAACTGCTAAAATGAATTTTGGGCATCATGTGTTGTTTTTTATTAGAATTTTCTGTAAATCCCATCTTAATACTTTATCGTCAACAAAGGTCAACTATGAAGATATGGGTTTGTAGGTTAAATTCCTCTATATATACATATATATTTTTTTACAAAATACTCGTTTATCAGAGACGAAATTAGTACCACGCAAATGTGCAAAATAATTACTAATCAATCAAAATCAACTTGCAAACCGCAATTGGGTTACCGTTTTTCATTTTTAAGGGAACAAGCTTGAACTAAAAGCCCAAATAACTTATACTAATGATTGCGCGATAGTGCTTGTTTAATTGCTTAGCCCAATACAGTCCGTTTGGGCCAATTAGGTTTTTGTCTTTTTTTTGTTATCATTTTCTAATTGTATTGATATATTTTTCAAACTTTTACTTATTATGCTTATGTATTTAAGCCTTTGCGGTCGCCTTTTGATGCGTTATAGATCAAATTTTTAATGACGGGCTTTTACCATCGTAAAAATGAAACAAAACCGTTAAAATTTTTAAGCAAATCAAACCGAACCGTTATGAATTGTTTGGATTTGTTTCGGTTTGAAGGTGTAAACTTATTAGCCCTTTATACCTAAACAATCATTAAATATGACTAAAATAAAAACTAATGTATTATTAAGTAAACAGTGAACTCATTTATACATTTAGTCTAATTTACAATAATTAAAAGCTCAACTAAAATATAAAAGTTATGTATCTCAAAGTTCCACGCTCCAACCAATCGTTTTATATGGTTTAAGAGTTCTTAGAACCGATCTAACAACTTTTAAAAGACCGGTTATGAAGCTAAACCGATAATCGGTTTGGAAGTTGCAAACCGAAACACAAGCATTTCTAGTTATGTTATGTACAACAAATAGTATTGTTCCTTAAGATTTTATATGTATAAACATGCCCACTTAGCCAAGCTTGTTTAAATGCGAGCTCCGCTCTTTTACACAATACATATTATTTAGTTATTTTTTTATCATAACTCTAGAGCTAAAAATAATTATTTTCTAAATAAGTTTAATATGTCAAATAATAATACACTCTTTACGCTCTCGAGCCTAGTCAAATAAAATATGTTATCCTTGGGCTCAAGCTCGTTTAATAAAGGCTCAAGCTTAGAATCGAGCTTGTTTGAGCTCGAGTCGATTCAAATTTTTAGGAAGTCGGTCTGGACTAGATAACTCGATGCGTTTATGCCCCTATTTATGTTATTATAATTGATAAAATTAATTTACCCATGCCTGTTGTTGTTGTTGGTCTTGCTATTGTTGTTGGTGCTATTATCGGTGATATTATTGTTGTTGTAGTCATTTTTATTGTTACTTCTGTTGTCATTGTTATTGCTTGCTACTATTGAAGATGGATTTAAATAACTAATGTTTTCTTTGTATAATATAAATTTGAGTTGATACGACTAAAACTTTTAATTTCATGTTTTATCGTTTATCTTTTAAATCGATAAACGCTTCCAGTAAATATGAAATTTGTAAACTTCAACTCCATGAAACTTTTATTTACCATTAAACGCCAAATCTTTGCGCTTTCATCATAAATAGAGCAGGGCTCTTACCGAAAGTAGTTTTTTTTTTTGAATAAAGGTAAGGTTTATTTATACCTTAATCTTCTCTTATCCATCAATAACATTGATGACTAGGTTGAATTCGGTTATGAACCTTATGGTGGATCCTTAATTTTAAACAGTGATCGGAGAACATTAACGTTGATGCACTGTATCAGCATACCCTTACTTGTTGATGGAGCCTCGATGTCATCAAGCGTAATGTTTAAAGTTGGATTGCACGCCAACTGTTCGACGTAAGTCCTGCTTCCCTCCTGTTTTGATTTTTGAACGTCTTCAAATCATCAGGCATCCAGTGTATGGATTTCGAGTTTATCTCTTGAAAGTGTTCTGAAAGAGTGAAAGTATACAATGGGTATACTGCTGAAATTCTATCCTGTTAATATTGCCTATCGGAATAGCCTGCAACGATTCGATCGTTTGTTGGGGTTGTCTGCGTTTCAATTTTCCTTTCATCAATTTGCAAATGCATGTATGGCTTTGAATATACAAGCTCACAACTTTGCCAGTAAGTCTTCAAAGAACGCGGTCTCCCTTTACCTAGAGCGAGCAAGGCTCATAGATAGAATACGTATAGTTCTCCGATCTGATTCCCCACAGTCGCTTGTTTCGATCTTGAATGATCATGCTCTGGACTCCTTTGTAGTCACCAATGCACTTAAATCTGCTCCATCACCAGATTCTGCTCTTTTCTTGATTGAAACTCTAAAAAAGGTCCCAAATTTTAGTCATAATCAAAACACCCTTTACGCTTTGGCAAAAGTACTTGCGAAATCATGCCAAACTGGGAAGCTGAAGGCGCTCATTAATGGCATAAACTCGGGGAAATTCAAGAATGTTGCTCATGTCAGCTTTATGGATCAGATGAAGCTGTATGCAATTGCAGGTGATCTTGATTCTGTTCTTTGTGTGTGGCATGAGTTGAAAAGATCCCAAAAGTTCCCAAATATCGAGTCGTATAACATTATCATGAAGATATGTGCACAAACGGGCAAAGATTATGAGGCTGTAAAGACTTTCTGTAGAATGATTGATGAAGGAGGTGTTCCTAATTCTAGAACATACACTGTAATCATTGAACATCTTGTGAATTGTGGAAACTTAGATCCAGCAATGAATATATTCAACATGTTACCATCAATGGGTGTGAAACACACTTTAAGGCAGTATTCTGTTCTGGTAGATGCATTTTGTGGTGCTGATCGGTTTGATGTGGTTAAAAGTTTGCTTAGTCAAATGCAAGTGGATGGAATTTTTCCCACGCGACTGATGCTCTCATCACTGCAACGAATGCGTGATGCAGGATTTGTGGAACAAACATCAGAATTGATTAAAGAAATGTTGCCTGATAAGAGAATTGAAGATGTGAAACTGTCTTCTGATGATTCTGATGATGAAGATGATGATCAGGTAGACGGAGTTAAGTTAAGACCATGGTTTGACCCAATCGTTTTAGCTAGTTCTCTTCGTTATTGGAGACCTGACGAGGTGTCAGCACTCGAGAATGCAAAATTTGTTTGGACAACACGCGTGGTTTCAAAGATGATTAGGAGCTTCAGTTCTGCTGAGTCAGCATGGAATTTCTACTGTTGGGTTGCTAATCAAGAGGGATTCCATCATGATGTTCATACAATTTCTAGGATGATTACCAAATTAGCTCGTGAAGGACACACTAATATGGTTGAAGAACTCATACTCAAAATTAAAAGTGAAGGTACACAATTGTCATATGCTACTGTAAAAATGATAATTGATTACTGTGGCATTTCGAAGAAGGGTGAAGCCGCGCTGAAGGTTTTCCAAAATATTAAAACCCTTTGTGGTAGTACATTGTCAAAACAATGTCATCTGTCTCTTTGTTCATCTATTTTGAAAACATTAGCCAAGTGTAAAATGGATTCTAAGATCCTGGATACGCTAGACGAGATAATTTTATCTGGAATTTTTCCGGACATCCAAACTTTTTCTTCACTGATGCATCATTTTGCACTTGCGGGGAACATTCAAACCGTTCAGAGGCTTTTTGGGATGGTTAAACAGAGTGGTTTAGAACCAGATGCTTATACGTTTAAGGTTTTAATATGTGCTTATTGCAACTCCAATAGAGCTGTTTTAGCTTATCGAGCTTTTGAAGATATGAAAGCCTTCAATCTGAGGCTTGATGTTTCTACAAAGCGTTTGGTTGTGAAGAGTTTGTGGAAAGAAGGCAAATTCAGGGAGGCTGCAGATGTGGAAGAAACAAGCGCAGAAACTAATGATGTTTTTATGGTTAAGTCACATGGTAAGTCATTTACCACGCGTGCTGCAGATGTTCAAAGAGTTTGTAGAGTTTATTCAGGTTGTTTTCCAACTATCAATGATATCAAAGATCTTTGTGAAGTGGCTAATCTCAATTCATGTTGCCATTAGGACACATGACAACATGCTGAATTGGACCTGTAGTATTTGGAGTCATAGATCATTGTAATTGACCTTATGTTGTTTAGCATATTAGTTTCCATTTAAGTGGTGTATATATCTACTAGCATACACGTCGGCTGCCTCGCTCTTCCATCCTCCCTCATTCACATCAGTCATGACACTCTTCCACTTTTCTTTAAAATATAAAGAGTGTAGGGAAGCCTTAAGATGAAACCAATTTTCTTTGAAACAACAAAAATCCGTCTGCAAAAGAAGGATCCCAATGATGAAACCAACTAATGTACCTTTCTAAGACCATTTTGACCTAAATGCTTACAGTAACTAACATTAAGGAGTTGCTAACACATCATAATTCTCTCTCTAAACTTACAAACTATCATATTTTCTGTACTATAAAACAAAAGAACGTTTTTGATGACAAGTGGCAACTTTTGGGGAAATCTAAACTTTTGTTTTCCACGTCTCTCTTCTAAATGAAAATGATTAAAAATAAGTAACTAAATTATAAACATCCGATATATAATTTCTTATTTAATAAATTATTAAAACATATTAAATTATAAGATTCCATTTATATCTTATCTTCAAATATAATTTATAATTCTTGATTTTTATTATTTGTTATTTATAATTTCTTAAATTTGAATTTAGTTATTATTTTTATTAATAACTAATAACATGTAATATATAAAATATTTATAAAGGTAAATGATTTTAATATGTTCGAATTTTTTCTACCAATGTAATACATGAGTTTCTAACCTACTTTAAATATTAAACACAAGTTTTTGATGTGCAATGTAAAGTTTTCCTTAAACATATTTAAATAAAATATGGTATATTATAATTAATCGAATACGTAACCGGAAGAAAAAAAATCCGTGTTAAATTGGCAACTTTTGGAACAGACAAGGAATGTTACTATTAGTAGGAAAAAGGGGGACCAGTTGTGCGAAATTTTAATTTGAACAATTCTAGTTCATATTCATGCATGTATGAGGAAAATGATTATAAGAAAGCAAGAGATCAATATGATAACATGATTAACTGAATTTACTACAAATGAAAACACTCAATGTTTTGGAATTTGAATATTTTCATTATAAGTATTTATAACTAGAATTGTGAAAGTCCATAAGGGGCATCCTAGCTAGTGATAATACGTACTCTTTCGATTCAAGAGGTTGAAAGTCTAACATTTGTAAAATTTACATAAAGATAACTAATAGTAGGAAAAGAGTTAAATAAATAAATAAAAACAGAAGTGCAAAGAAATATTTAGCATCACATGTAATATACAATATTTTACTCTGTATAGTTCATCGAAATTGTTTATTATAGTCATTAGAAATAAACCAACAATATGGATACACCAAATAAAGACTTACACATATGATAAAAATAATTATCAACAACCAATACTGAAAACGGGCTCTAATAATTCATGCTTAAAACAAGATTTAACTTGATGTTATTAACTTACTAATTACTGTCGTTCAAAAAAATAATATTTAATAAATAGGGTGAGAAATGAGAAGCTTGGGTTATAACCCAAACAATCTAATAAAGTAAAATGGGCTCTAAATCACGTAAGACGGACTCTTAAGTTTTCGTAAAACGGGCTCTTGACTGTGTAGCCCATTATAACCTTTTTAGGCCGATAAAAACTTTCTTTCTTATCTTTATTTTTCTTTGTGATTTTGTGGTCTATAGTTAAATTATCTTACGAAAATTAAAAAGGTTATTTTCTCTCTTTTTTTCTCTCGTAGGTTTCAACACTAATCCGGCAATTAATAATTATTTTTTCCTTCTATTTGGATTTCGTGGGATCCGTCAGAAATTACCAAACGGTCCACAATTTCTTCAGACGCTGATTTTCTTGCTACTGAAAGTCGGTTTAAGCATAATGTGGATAAACTTGCTACTGAATTTGCCATGCCTCGTTAACTTTCAAACATCTGCTGCTAATCCAATTAAAAGTTGCAATCTGAACATCGTGTATACGACCCAATGGAGATGAGTAGATGACTCAACATGACTAAAGATTATATCATCACTAAATTCCAGATTACCCTAAAAGTAGAGTATCTAAACAGCGTACCAAATTACCTATCTATTAATTTTCCAAAAGAATAAATTAACACTAAATTACATTGTTATATTAATTAGCATCGATCCTTTTTGAATAGCAAAGGTTTATTAAATTAATTTTAGGGCGTTGGCACAATATTTTGGAAGTGGTTTCCTCAATTAACTTCTCCAAGAAAAAATTCCAACCGCTTCTAAAGTTGAGTTTTGTTCGACTTTTAAGTTCAGATGCCTAATCTCTGATCTTCTTCTAAACTTTTTTAAAATGCAAAAATATTATATATATTGGTCATACGAGACTTGAATGAATAACCAATATTACATATGAATGTGTCAACGTACCGAATGAAGGTTACAATGTTCTACTTTTAGCCCTAAACACGATCAAACCTTAATTACATGCATATATATCCAGAATAACATTATATTGGAGACGAAACAAAGAAGCCAACGTTGCAATCTTCATCTGCAAGTAATTCTTCTCCTTGATCAAGAACAACTTGGTCTTCCGAGTCCTCGATTTCTTTTCGGGTCTAGTGAACGGGTAGCTTCTGAGGTATAACTGTCGGGCGCGAATCAAATCAGCGTTGTATGGCAACACCATCGGCCGCTGGCCATCAATGTCTTCCATGAAGCCTGCAATCATCACGCTCTTCAAGAACAATTTATCAGCTTCTAACCACTTGTATGTGTTCAAATTGCTCTCCATGTGCATCATGATCGATCGTACGTATCGATTCTTGAACAAAAGATTGATCTAGTTTTCTTTAGTTTTTTCTTGTGTGCATTATGAAACAAAACAGGAGGGATGGATGTAATTGGGGTTTTATAGAGATTTGTTTCCTAATGTAAGTCGGGGTGGTGCTATGTAATGACTACATTGCCCTTGATTAACACAAGAAAAGAATTAAAGATAAAGCGCATTGGATAATTACATGGGTAAATGGGTAATTATATAACGAATGAATAAGCCCAAATCTAGAGTTTTGATATAGTTTCCTCAAAACGCGCGGATAAAAAGATTTTCAATGATTTGATAAGATATTAACGAGGATTGAGGAGTTCATGATGCCAAACTTCGAGTTTATATTAGGAAACATTTGAATTATATATGTAGTAAACATATCTTGAATGCTTTTCCCATTATTAATTATCCTTTATCGTGACTCTTTACCTGATAATGTGATAATTCACTAAATACAAGGAAAATAAACAAGTTATATCAATTATAAATGCGAAATCACATATTCTAAAATAAATAAGTTGTAAATTTTGTGATGTACAAAAGGATATGTCTCGATTAGGAAAAGTAAAATATCAAAGTTTATCCTCGGTAAAATAAACATAAAATTTAAAATTGTGAAAAAGTATGATGATATTTTGTTTTAGATAAAGTTTTTATTCTAAATTAAGGTTTAATTTTCTATACCAATAAAATTATTATATATATATCATCATACCATCAATGATTCTTAACTCAACTTTTTAAGTTTGAGTTACTCATGACATGTAAATATTAAGAGGTTATGTGTTCAAGTCTCATTCTGAGTAAAAATGCTCTGAGTTGAGTCAGAGAGTTTTCTTAGCAATGTGTTTCCTCCTGACGGGGTCGGGGATGTGGTCCCTGCTGAAAAACAGACAAGTGGGCTCGATTAAGATCGATAGCACTTATCCTCCGAAACAGGGTCGCACATTACCGTTCAAAAATATATATATCATCATTTTTTAATATCGATACTTGAAGTAAGTGAATATATATGTACCATGTGTTTTATATAATCATGTGAATGATAATATTAGTGTTATACAAATCATAATAATAATAACAATAATAGTGACGTAAAAAGCATAATTTCTTACGTTTTATAGTAGTCATGATAAATTGATAATACTTTTAACGATTAGTAGTCTTTGATTTATTTAAAGAGTTATTTTATCAGATAATTTGTATGCAAACTAGAAATACGTAAAATCCATCTCTTGTAGAAATTAAATATATATCAACTAAACTAAAAATGTTTTAAGAAATAATAGGAACATAATAGAAAAAGGAGAGATGTATATCAATAAGCTTTAAGAATTTGGTATGACTTGAATAGCTTTCAAAAATGTGTAATTTTTTTATATTAAAGTATTTTATGCGTATATAAAATTTATAATCAAACAAGATAGAGAGTGAATTATAAAGATCAAGATGTTCTTTTCTCTTGAAAACAAAGTTGTTAATTTATGTGTATAATCAAACCAAATGAACTCGTATGTATATAGATTGACCTATAACGATGTTACATTTACAGATTGACAGTACTTAGAGATGATAATTGTTTGATATCTATACAATTAATTATATTAGTGAAAAACTCTTTAGTATGAACTCAATTAGTCGTGTCAAAGAAAAAACCCTATCAATGATGCTTTAGTTATCATTACTTGGTTATTTTCTACTGATCTCAATTTCTTAGTTGCTACTTATCTATTGCCTAAATGTCAATTGACTAAGTTGCAATGGACCAAGTTGCAATGGACCAAGTTGAACCCCATCAGGAGACAGGAGCGTTGCCCTTTAAATCTCGTCCCTTGGTTGAATGAGTGTGAACCCCTAACTCATATCAATATTCAATATAATTTCTTATTTGATCTATAGTATATTCAACTATACCAAAATGAAACTGACGAGACTTAAATCATCAACAAACCAATGTGGGCATACGTGCGTGTATGTAGAGATATAAAGCGAGTGTAGATCAAATACAAAATTAATTTTTTTTTTCTAAAAGGTGTAGGGAGGATTTTGTGTCTTTCAACAAATGATGTTAACGAGTTACTTCATGCCGTGAGATGCGGCAGGACCGTACTATTACATCAATGTGATAAATGATACATGAAGGGGTATAGTCCCGGATAACACCAAGTCAAGAGTCACGAGGCAATATGGGTCGCGGCTGGCAATATGGGCCGCGGCTGGCAATATGGGCCGCAGCTGGCAATATGGGTTGCGGTTGGCAATATCGGTCGCGGCTGACAATGCGAAAGGCCAGGATGGGCCGCGGCTGGCAATGCGAAGGCCAAGATGGGTCGCGGCTGGCAATACGAAAGGCCAAGATGGGCCGCGACTGGCATAACCTGCGCCCGGGCAGACCGCGGCTGACGAATGCTTTACCAAGGAGGCCGTGGCTAAGCATGCCCTTAACACAAACTATGGCAATGTTCCTACAAATAGTTAGAAACTATACGTAAAAATAAGATAACGGTAGGCAAGCAAGAAAACACCAAAGGAAGTCTGTCATTGGTTGCCAAGGAATAAGATAGGAGCATATAACAACAAAGCATAACAAGCCAAAGCCTGATTCAGGCAGAAGGTTAGAGTAGCCCACAAAACATCCAAAGTCAACTAAAAAGACAAATAACATTAATTTTTAGTCAGAAACCCTTTGCATCAAAAGGGTATAGAACTTTCTGACTAAGGGATCTCAGATTCGTCTAATTGACCACAGACTACCAAAAATAGAATCAAGCTGTACTTCATCTCTATCCACAGACACTATAAATACTTTTGTCATCTCATCTGATAAGATCATCTTGCTCTCAATATTCTCACCTCAATCTATCTTATTAAACTCTCCTAACATATATAATTATTCTCACGCCAGAATATGGTTACGGGGAGAAATCCCTTCTGCTCGTGGCGAGACTTACGGTGTTGTCTTTGTTTTGCAGACATCCTTGTCAGCCCAAGCCTAGGCTCAGACGCGACTGAACAGTCGACACCATTCCCAGTCAAAGTCCCAAGCCCTGAATCACAGCATTAATTCTTGGTGCTGACTCCACACTTGCACTGTTACTGAACCTTAATCTCTTGATTAAGATTTGTGTAGCAACAATACACTTGCTAACTTTATAACCAACGTCGAAATTCTTAATGCGCGTTGCCTTGGCGACACTAACATCATTATGTTTCGCACGTTGCGACTACAATATAACATTAAAACGATGGACTCGTTAAAAAATTATAGCAAAGAAAACAAAATATTTTTGAATAACACAAAAAAGAAATGTAATAAAGAATATAAAAAACTAAAGAAACAAAATAAAAGTAAAATAGAAAAACCCAAGAAAAGCCAAAAAAAGCAAGAAGTATTTAGTCACGAGGCTGGGGTTGAGAGCCAAACTTGCGTTGGGGTAGTAGAGGGTAAAGGCGTTACCAATATGACGGCACACATCCTGTGTATAAAGTCAATTTGTAAAGATATTTATCAACAAATAAAATACATTAAAATAAAAAAATTCCAGAAACTCCCATTGTCACTTGCAAATGACGGTCGATATTTTTATCCGTATGTTGCGGCATTATTGTTTAATGAATTAATTTTAACTAAAATTTTATAAGAAAAGCTTTAAAAAATCCTCAAAAAAAAATAATCAGGTTCTTTAAAAAAATAATTTTTAAGAAATCTAGAAAACCAACATAAATAATGATTTTGATTGATCTACCGTCAAAATCATGTAACATGATTTTTCTAAAAACACGAAGTTTGCGGGTCTAGTGAATGTTACTAAATGTAAAAGTAGGAAAATCGAATATCAAAATTTGGATGAAAGGAAAAGTCAAGATAGTCTGTCTTAACACAACATAACAGCTTGGAAATCTAAACCAATTCACGATTATAGGTGTTCTGTGAGTGAGAAAAAAAACCTAAAGAAAAGCCTACTTTGATTATGCACAGGGGAGCAAGATAAAAACCAAAAAAAAGGTTTGTCACAAGGACGACATCACCTACGATAGTGAGGCAATGACTAAGATCGTGGATCGACTGGAAACCCAGAGAAAGATAGTGCGCACCATGCTAATCCTGAGCATCGATTTTATATGAAAACATGATAGTGAAATATAACTTTGTTTTCATACTTTGTATATGTTAAACCTTATAAGATAGATATTGAAAGAAAGATTGGCAGTAGATGCGCTATACTCTTCTTTTTGTTGACCTCTATACCAAAGTTTACTAACAGCTTCAACTCCCCTTCCTTGGGGTGTACTTGAAGCAATAATAAAATTATTGTCGTTATGATATGAAGGTTATGTGTTCGAGTCGTGAAAATAGTCTTTTGTTGAAATCTAGGGTAAGGATCCAAGCACCCAGAGCCCAAAGCGGCTCGACGCCTCTGCACACTACGTATGCGAGAGCCTTATAAACCAAATTTGGTCTTTCACGTTTGAACCTCCCTTCAATAGCTATGAAAGTTAAGACGGTCAATACATATTTACCGCCATTTGAAGTATTTTGATAATTAAAACTAGACAATATGTACAGCCACTTGAAGTATTTTGAAAATTATAACTAAACATAGTACAGAAGTCGAAAACAAAACAAAGAAAAACTATATATTATTATATTTCTTAAAAGTTCTCACATTGTTTTGTTACAAGCAAGTGTAAATGGCATCCTGAAGAGGCAAACAGATTGCCTGATTTCCATTAAACGCCCCAACATTTGATCTTAAGGTGCCATAAAGACCCCATTCACACCATGCACCTATTGTTTGTTCTTAAAGATCCTTACACTTAGCTTTTGTTGGCTTCTGAATAGTCATCATAGTATTCCACATCATCGTTTCTCCTTCGCATGTATCTGTAGTACACATACTGCATTATTATCTGTACAGATTACTTCTGTCAAGGTCAAACAGCTATTAATAGTTAGCTTTTAGATCAAGGCCCTTGTCACATAAAGGAGCAAAAAAGGATACAAATGTATCAAGTGCCACACATGCTGCAGCATCGAGTAGCCAAGGCAAATTAGCTTTGATTTTTGACCATTCTGTACTTCTTACAAGTATGCTGCAGTCAAAGTTGTAACGCTGTCAAGTACACTAGGAGATAGATAAAAATTGTTTGTGTAAGAGAGAGAGAGAGAACCTTCCAACATAAGTGGCATTCGCAATAAGAGCGAAGACGAACATGAGAGGATTCAGACCCTGAATATATATTTTGAAAAGTTTGAAATATTAATCACATAATGAACTAGAGGTGACAAGATATGGAGTCGGAGGCATTGGGCAACAGACTTAAAAACAGATGGATTCTGGTTTATACAAGTCATGTTTTGTACAAATATGTGGGTAGGGTTGGGCGGTTGGTGATAAATAACTTTTTAATCATTTTTTTAAAACTGTACATAATTAATGTGCTAATTATGTTTATCAAAATGTTATTAATTCAAGGAAAGACTGCTCCTTGTTTATTCAGACATGTCCCTTTTTACACAATAAAAGGAACAAACTTTTGTGTGTTTAGTAAAATCTGTATAAAGGATGGAGCACTTTTTCCAAAAGTACCCTTGTTAAAACATTTTGATTTCTGAAAAGTTAATTACCCTTTTTGAACATCTGAAAACTTAACTTTTCATAAACATTTTACAAAGTTATTTACCCTTTAATTATAATCGGGCAAAAGCTATCAGTACTATAACAACCCAAATCTCATATCAAAATAGTTAAGGAGGTTGCATGCATTAGGGGTAGCAATCCTGACACGCCCAAAATACTACACAATAATAATCAAGTTTTGAGTTGTCATTTCTAACCCATTAAATAAATAGATTGTGTTCCGGTTGACGTAGCCAACCTAGGTCAAACCACGACCCGGCTAGTCAAACAGGTTTGACTACTTTAAAATAAATAGATTAAGCACGGGTTATAGTTTTTAACAGTGTTGTTGAGACCGGATCGGACCGGCCGGTCCGACCGGTTCGACCGCGAATCGGGGGCTGGTCCGGTCCGGTCAGGGGTGATTCGTTTTGGTTGGTTTGAACCGGCCGGTTGGAACCGAACCAGCGGTTGGACCGGCGAACCGGGCCGGTTCCGACCGGTTTTCAATTTTTTTTTTTTTTTTTTTAGTGGGTAAAAACGGGGTGTTAAACCATAAATTAGTACGTCGGATATACAAATATAGTTAAGTTTTATATATAACTATAAACCAGTAAGGCGTCCAGTTCGACGTCCGATCCGGTTCTGAAAACATTGGTTAAACATTGGTTTTTAAGTTTTGGCAGGTTAAATATATGGGCCGCCTTTGGGTCCCCCACCACCCCCACAAAAAGAAAAAGAAACTATACACTTTGAAATTTGACTATACTTTGGGCCACTTTTAACTCGTATGAGTCAATTTACTAATGAAGATTTCTTCTTTTAACCAAACTTTATACCTGACTATTCAACCAATTTAAGATAAAAACACAACCCACATAATGACAAAGCAAGACCTCACCTCAACACTGCCTCTTTTAATCTGTCAATAATTGGCAAAAAGAAAGAGTAAGTTCAAGATTGATCAGATAACAAGTGGGGTTTCCAAGAAGCAGTGCTTACATTCAATACAATTTGAGGAATTCTACCACCCATGTAAATAGCTGCCATCATCCAACCTAACCACTGCCCATACACAGTACTACTTCCACCACCCTCCTGCAAAACTAATCTAATTAAGCAACACACAGCAAACATAATTTCTTTATCTATCTCACAGTAAATTATTGGTGCAATGAGCAAAATTCTTACTTGTAGCAACTTCCTGCCAACATAAACTTGCATCAAAGCCTTCGTCCGTGAAGGCAAATTCAACGAGGTCGCCAAAAACGCTCCATAACCAGCCTGTCACGTTCAAAATTAAGACAACTTGCAGAGGTTTAAAATGGTGTCATTTTCCAATATTACATATTTTCTTGATTTATAAAATGTATAAAGCAGGCTACTTTGCTCTTAGTTTTGTCTTTGTAAGGATACAAACAACTAATGAGCCAAAACACCAAAAGAAACAACTAAAATACTACCAAACTAAAATAAAAATCGACGTACAGAACGTGGGATGGGCTTGGGTTGGGTAGCTGGCTTGGATATCTGAACAGATGGCTCTTCATCTGAAGATGAATCGTCGTCTACAACCATGGCAGAAGCTGGACCACTTCTTGTTGTCCAAAGATAAGATCGATTGGGTGGAGTAGCACTTCCAGCCATTGATCTTGCTGACCTGTAAACAGATTTCACATTCAATTTTTTCATCATCACAACTTTACAATTTCCTATATGAGGTATACACAAGTGGATGACAAAAACACATACGTGAAAAAATAGTCCTGCCGGGGAGATGGCGATCGAATTGCACGGCTTCTTGAGTTCACACCACGGGGTTCCTCGGCAATTGGTGGTCTAAGAGGTCTCTTGGCTTCTTCCACCTAAAATGCTAATAACTTATTATAACTTAATGTAACAAAGGGGATATATTACTATGGACTTATACCTCTGTGTTGTCATGAGCATCAGCTTTCCTTGACTTGAACCATGTGTAGATGTGATCATAGTATAAACTTTGCAACACTAAGATTATCGTACTTATTGTGTAAAGCTGTGTTCAATTAACAACAATGGTTGAATCAAACATGTAATTCAGTATAATCAAGAACATGTTTTAAAACTAAAAGGCATAGGTACTTATGAATTGTGATATTACCGCAGCTGTGTAGTACTGTGTTGGCAACTGCATCCACAAGAAACAAAACACAGGAATCATAACATTAAAGATTGATACAATTGACACAAATCTATCTTCTTGATTCTTGATGAAGTTGTAGATAAAACGTAAGAAATTGCAAAATAGAGGAGCAAGATTTACCGTTGCAGGTTCAAGAAGACACCCCACAAGATTAAAGATATCCCTGCAACATTAAAATGCACAATTAACAACAAAATCTCACAGAGGCATTAACACAAACACCTACCCTGCAATCCACGTGAGGAGGAACAGAAGCGAAACTCCATGGCTTGATTTCGTGCGAAAGTTGGTGATGATTTGAGGGATTTCAGCGACACCCCAACAAACAAGACTCGCGATTCCCAACCCGAAAGAGATTTCATCTCTGATATTGCACAAACAATCCTTAAAATACTTGTCAACCCACCCAATACAAGGTTTATCCTCTTTAACACAGTATGACAACGAGTTACTCGCATCACTCAAGAAGAACAACTTCATCTCTGCGATGGTGATCTGGTAACCGACCCGGATCCGGAAGCAAAATGTGGTGTGGGAGTTTGTGTATGCATATAATATGTGTATGAAGCAGGAAATTAATGAATGAAGTGAGATGGTATAGATAGAGGATAGTAGTTGCAGGGGTGGGTTTTTGAGGTGAGGGTGGGAGAAATTACGAAAATAGGGTTGGTGTGG
>BJCO01725771.1:0-15579 GCA_018326465.1 Flaveria floridana | reverse complement strand
TAAACTGAAATTTCAGGTTCTATTTTGATATTATAAGTTACAAACAAACCCAAGAACAAAGGACCTTTTATATGTGAATAAGACTAGCTATGGAAAGACAAAAACACACATTATGGACAGCCATAAAGAGGCTGCCATAATCTACCTTTCAGCAGCAAAAGGGGACGAAATGGATGAAGATGTGGCTGTTCTTGAACGACCAAAACACCAAGAAGAGGTGTCCTCAAGCTACCATACCCTCAAGCATCAAGCAATAACCCTTCTTGCTAGGATTTGTACACCAAAAGGACAAAAAATGCAGCTGAAACCTTCTTCCAGCCGTGACCTTTTCTTCAAAAGAGATGGTTCTTGGGCACTTTTACATGTAAGAGAGAGAGAGAGAGAGAGTTGAGTGTGTGTGTTTTTCAAGAGTGACTTGAATAGAACAAAGAAAATGAACCAACCCCCTAAGACGGGGCGGCCGAATCCCTTTCAAAAAGGGGTTTCCCCCTCAAAAATTTTATTAACATTTCATTTTAACTAGTTCTTGTTATGTTAAAAAATTTATCAAACAAATCCTAAAGACAACTTAGGATTAATTAATTTTAACACCGGATTAAAATTTAAAACAATCGAATTAACTTAATTTTAAGTTAAAATCAAACAAACATGTCTGACGAACTTTCAGTAACAAAAAGTGGTCTCAAACCACCAAGACTGAAAAACAAAGCGGACTTCAAACAATGGAAGATCATGTTTCGTAACTAGATTATCTTTCAAGATCCAGATTTGTGGACTTCCATAACAGAAGGACATTACATTTCAGTGAACCTGGGTCTAGACTACAACACACAAAAACCAGTAAGTTTGAAGAACGTAGCTGGTGATGAACTGAAAAGGTGAAAACTGACATGAAAGCGTATAATATTCTGGTAATGACATTGACATTTGAAATCTTAACACAGGTTGAGAATTTCAAAACAGCCAATGAACTATGGAAAGTTCTTCATACAATGTGTGGAGGTAGTGATGAAATAAGAGAAATTAAGAAAGAAAAACTGAGGACACAGTATGAAACTTTCCATCACGTTCAGGGAGAATCTATTCCCCAATAACTTCACAAATTTGTATAACTTGTAAATGAGATGATTGTTTATGGTCTCAAATACGAATATGTTGAAATAAACAAAAATATGTTGCATACATTGCCTGAGAGTTAGACTCAGTCAGTGTCACTTATGAAAGCAACATTAGATCTGGGAGCACTATCATTGGATTTTCTGGTGGCTAAGGTGGAGGCACTAGAGTTAGATGAAAAGTCCAGAAACAACAACACTATCAGACATGTAGAAGCATTCAAGTTCAAAGAACTATAACATAGAGACAATGCTTTCTTAACAAGCACTGGTGAAGATGAAGATGAAGAATTCTTAGACACTAGTGAGACATCATTCTTCTCTGCACCAGATTCATCCAACAACAAACAAAAGTCTAAGAAGACTGGTGTTCATGCATCTCATGAAACAACACCTCAAAGCAAACATAATTAACATCATCATGCTTTAACCTCAAGCAAGCAATAATAGACAAAGTAACAAAACATACACAAGTTTGATAAGCCTATTGAAGCTCTCACTATCATTCTTCAAAGTGAAGAGCAGAAGGCAGCTTATGCGGCCTTTTCAACTAGCTTTGAAGCTTATTTGGGTGCCAATCTCACACCCTCTCAGATGATTCAACAAGATTTGGATGAACTTCCACCAGACATGGCTGAAGAAATAGATCTTCAGTGGTTTATGGCAATGATTGCCTATAGATAAAAAAGGTTTCTACAAAGAAACAGAGAGCTAAGCATGGACAAGAAAACAAAGATTGGTTTTGATAAAACCAAGGTCAGATGCTATAATTGTCAACTATATGGACATTTTCAAGAGAATGCCAACAACCAAGAGTTGACAGAAACAATAATCAAACATAAGCATCGAGCAGTTTCCATTCAAACAGACAGATCCCACATCCAATCAGTATACCTGCTGCACCAACCCTACCACAAATCACATAATAAAGTCCAAATCAGCAATCCAAATCATTAGCCATGATTATTAAGAAGGATGGTGAACGTGACTGGATCATGTATGAAGCTGAAATTCAATCTCCAGATCATGTCCTCATGGCGGACATTGAAGACAAAATTTCAAAAGTTCCGAAAGAGGTAAAGGAAAACCTCTGCATAAAAGCATGCATAGATGAAGTCAATAGATACAGAGAACATGCAAATAAACTTTCAAAGAAAGTAATTGAAACAAACATTTTAAATGAAACTCTTAAGCCAGAACAAAAAAAATATGGCATCAAAATACTTTCATTACAAAATGATTTAAACAAATTAATGTTTGAAAAGCTAACACTTGCAGCTCAAGTTGAGCAACTCTCTGTATCACTGACTGAATCTAAAACATTACAGGTTGAAACTGAATTGAACTTCAGAAGTTTCAGGTAAGTAACAAGAAGTTTGAAGAACTTCTTGCACAACAAAGGGCTTTTAAAGACCTTTCAGGTTTAGGATATAACAAAGTAAATCCACCATACAATGATAACTATATTCCTTTACTTGATTCAATGACTAACAAACAAGGTGAGTCACTTGACCCACATGGCAGAACAGATGATTCAAAACCATCATCATCAACTTCATCAAAATCATCATTAACATCAAAAACACCTTTGATAAAATTTATTAAAAGTCAAGCTTCACCACAAATTAAACGTACAGATTTCTATAAAGGTAAAAATAATGAATATGAAAATGTAACAAGTGATGATGACATTGATCTTCTAGATAAGGAGTCAGATTAGCCAATTACTAAAACCCAAAAGGTTTCAAGTGTGGTTGATATTCCTAAACACACAAAGAAAGGGAAAGGTAAAGTCCCTATGCAGCCAAAACAAACAACAGTCACTTTTTAAATTCCTTCCAAATCAAATTTGAAACCAAAGGTGATGAATAAACAAACAAAAACAGCTTTTCCATAATACGAGTGGTGTGATCAATACACCCATTCAACTAAAAAGTGCAGATATGGAAAAATATTGTAAGTACTGTACCATGAACAATCACAGTACTGAAACATGTCACTTTCATAATTATTGTTTCATTTGTGAAAGGAACAATCACAACACTGCCAATTATTTCTTCAATAAGAAGAATAAGAAGCAAAACAAACAAGCTCAGGGTGAAAAATCATCTAAGAAACAAATAGTTGCTCCTAAACAGAGCAAACTAGGAGTACAAAGACCTACTCCTCATTAGAAAATTGTTTTAAATAATGACAATCATTTTATGACAATTTTCAAAACTCATCAAGGAGACATAAGTCTCAAATCAAACAAAAGCAAGAAAATAGCTCACAAATGAGAAGAGCTCAAAGCACTTCTCCTAATAGAGCTAAGACCAACCAAAGGAAATCTAGTGTACCTAGGGCTCCTAAACCAACAGAGAGTGCTGTCTTGGAAGAAATATGTGTTGTTGGAAAAGACGGAAAACCCTAGACCATCTTGGCTTGGTTTGCACCATTTAATTGATTTCTGTGTTTTCTCAGGGACATCAAAGAAGGCCTGACAACATCTGGTACGTTGACAGTTGATGCTCCCGAAATATGACTGGAATTTGTTCCCTCCTTTGGGATTTTAAGAGCAAACATGGAGGAAACGTATCCTTTGGAGGTAATAAGGCAGGTGGAAAGATTTTGGCCCAACGTACATCTTAAGCATAGGAAAGAAGAAATATTGTCTTGTTATAGTAGATGATTACTACAGATTTTCTTGGGTTTTCTTTCTACTACACAAGTCAGAAACACCAGACATACTCAAATCATTTATCACTAAGATTGAGAATCAATTAGATCTTAAAGTTAAATATTTAAGAAGTGATAATGGTATTGAATTCAAGAATGACTCTATTTCTTCTTTTTATGCAGAAAAAGGAATAATCATCAGTTCAGTGTTGCAAGAACTCCTCAGCAAAATGGAGTAGCTGGAAGGAGAAACAGAACATTGATAGAAGCAGCCAGATCCATGCTTGCTGACTATCTATTGCCCATATCTTTCTGGGCTGAAGCAATCAACACTGCTTGTTAATAGAACATTAATAATCAAAGAACATATAAAAACTCCATACGAATTAATTTTTAAAAGAAAACCTTTCACTGGATTTCTTAAAGCATTCGGATGTTCAGTTTCAATCTTAAACACTAGGGAACAATTATCCAAATTTGCTCCAAAAGCAGATGACGAATTCTTTGTTGGATACTCTGGAAGCTCAAAAGCTTATAGAGTATACAATCCAAGACTTAATATTATGAAAGAAACAACTAATATTATTTTTAGTGAACGCTCTTTCACAAAGAAAGTCATTGGATCAACTGGTTGTTTGACATTGATTTATTAACAAAATCATTTGACACATCTTATTTTGATGTTAAAGGTACAAAAGAAGATATTGAATATCCTATGGTACCTCCTCAACCAACTATTGATGTTCCTCTAACTGCTGATCCTCCAAGGACTACAACCACATCTCCTTCAAGCACAACAATTACACCTCCAATGGAATAAACCAAAACATCCAATGAAACAAACACATCTACACCATCTTCATCAACCCTGTGATGACTAAACCACCCAACCAATCAAAGTCACATCAACCACACATAGTTGAAGAAGATGATGATTATCATTCCTTTCCAGACGCACTCATGATGATGAAATCTTAGATTTCTTTCATGATTCCCCTCAAACATTCAATGAACCTATACAACCAGATTGTCCCACAACCACAAATACACTTGCCCATCCCACAACACCAGCACAAACATTCAACAATCTTGATTCAACAATCCCTGTTGATCAGATTGAAACAACAAGAATACACAAAGATCACCCTTTAGAAAATATAATAGGTGACCTTAATACCCGACTGACAAGAAGTCAATCAGACATCATAAACATTTACTTGTATTCCTGTTTCTTATCCAGCTGTACCCAAAAACATCACAGAAGCACTTAAAGACAACAGTTGGATAGAAGCAATGCAAGAGGAACTACAGCAATTCAGAAAGCAAGAGGTCTGGAAACTGGTAGATCTTCCTGAAGGTCAATATGCCATAGGCACAAGATGGGTATTCAGAAACAAGGCAGATGACAGAGGGATTGTCGTTAGAAACAAAGCAAGGCTTATTGCCCAAGGATATACTCAAGAGGAAGGCATTGATTATGATGACGTATTTGCTCCAGTAGCTAGACTTGAAGCCATCCGAGTGTTCCTTGCATATGCCTCATCTAATAACTTTACTGTCTTTCAAATGGATGTAAAATGTGCATTCCTTTATGGAAAGATAGATGAAGAGGTATATGTTGCTCAACCACTAGGGTTTGAAGATCCAGAGCTCCCTTATAGAGTCTACAAGTTAGATAAGGCTCTATATGGTCTTCATCAACCACCTAGGAAGTGGTATGAAACTTTATCTAAGTTTCTGCTACAGAATGGGTATACCCGAGGGAAAATAGACCAGACATTGTTCTTAAAGAAGAAAGAACAAGAATTGTTAGTGGTTCAAGTCTATGTGGATGACATCATCTTTGGATCCACAAACACACAACTTTGCAAAGAGTTTGAAGCTCTTACGCAATCAAAATTCCAGATTATCTCAATAGGAGAACTCACATTCTTCCTTAGACTACAAGTTCATCAATCACAAGATGGGATTTTTATCAACCAAAACAAGTATGTGCATTAGATTCTCAAGAAATATTAAATGGTAGATTGCACATCAAGCAAAGCACCATTGCAACTTGACTGAAGTTTGGCCCAGATTTAGAAGGAACATTAGTTGATCAGAAACTTTGTAGATCAATGACAGGTTCTCCGATATACCTTTCAGCAAGCAGACCAGGTATCATGTACCCAGTATGCATGTGTGCTAGATATCAAGCAGATCCCAAAGAATCACACATAAATGCTATAAAGAGAATTTTTAGATATTTAAAAGGCAAACCAGAACTTGGTTTGTGGTATCCAAAAGATGGAGACTTCTCTTTATATGCTTACACAGACATTGATTATACAGAATGCAATAACAACAGGAAATCAACTAGTGGTGGCTGTCAGTTTCTTTGATCAAGATTGATCTCCTGGCAGTGCATGAAACAAACAAATGTATCTATGTCAACAGCTGAAGCAGAATACATAGCTACTTCTACATGCTGTTCTCAAGTGTTATGGATTCAAAACCAAATGCTTGACTATGACTTTAATTTTCTTAAAACACCCATACACATTGACAATTCTACGGCAATGTTTATAATAGACAATCCTGTTCAACATTCAAAAACCAAACACATAGAGATCAGATATCATTTTCTAAGAGATTGCTCAGAAAAGGGTCTGATCTAGTTGATCAAAGTTCATATAGACAATCAAATGGCTGATCTTTTTACAAAATCATTTGATTCAACCAGATTTGAATTTCTGGTTCTGTCACTTGGTATGATCAACTATGAAATAACAAATTAATGTTTTCAAACATTAAAATCAAACAGTCTTGATTTTGTCGACATCCAAAACAATTGTCTCACTTATATCTTTTTCAAAATCAAGATACCATGCAAACAAATCATTTATAACATTGAATCACACATACACTTCATGAGAAATGATAGTACACTAGCATAGCTCTTCACTTGAGTCTTTTTCCACTAATAAAGACTGATGATAACTTGTTTGATATATGGATAGGCTCAGTATGAGACACCTAACATCAGATACAATAGTGAAGAACTAAATTCTCATGATTGTGTGGTCAACAACACAACTTGGTTTATGGTAAGTATTGATTTCTTCAACATAGATAGCTTGAAATCTAACTTCAATACACCAAATAAAACTAATTATAAATTGCTCAATTTAAGTGTCTCCTCTGTTATGATAATCATAGAACTAGAGTACACCAAGACAATCTTTGTTGTGCTGAGCACAGACCTGAATGTTCTTAATCTTGATTCATAAAAGATTCCTATTGAGGAACACATCTGATAATGATGATTAATCAATAAAGTCTTTATGACTAGTTCCAAAGTGAAGTGCAAAATAATCCTAAAGTGGATCACCCCATAAACATAAATCAATAACATAATTGAGCATTTATCATTCTAAGTAGCCAGGTCTTAGGTATTGAAATTATTTTCTAGCATATCTTGAGGAGAATCATACATATCATACAATCAGATGTGGGGTACACACAACTCATGTCAATCAACCCATAACATGATAATCACTCACTGTTTAAACCAACCATTAATACCATGCTTGAGTTTAAGTGGATCAATATATCTACAATCAACATTGTACTTATCTATGTCTATTCTTCAAAATCAAACAAACAACTCAGTGAAGCACTATAGACTAGTATGATATCATGGTATGTGCACATAATTCATGTGTTTTATGATTAAACATGCATTTTAAATGAACAAAGGATAAAATTCTTGATACATAACAAGCAAATCATTCTTAAAGAAATATTTGGACTTTGATAATTTCAAATTAAACATATATAATTTTTTGTCAAATTTTTATAAATATGCAAAAATTTAAGGGGAGAAATTGAACATAGAATTATCAAAGGCAGCATAATTATGCATTGACACACATTTTATCATATATTTGAAAATTTGAAAATAAACAAAGCCAAAGTCAAGTCAACACTAACAAAAAGCAGGTTGACACATATATATTTTTTTATTTTACTGCAAAATATTGCTTTAGAATGATATCAAATCATCCATATATTGAAGTGTTAAAATTTAATATTTTAACATACATTTAAAGATTTTGAAAATATTCAAAATTAATTTGAAAATATAATTTTTACAACAGAATCACAACATTCAAAAGTTTCTTAAAATTTTTGAAAATTTTCACAACTGTTCACACAGCGGATGAGAAAAAGATTCATCCGCTGTGAACCATACAACACTACAAAATTCCTTCAAATCAAACATTTTGACAACTGTACATATAGAGGACAACCAAAACATTCATCCGCTGAAGGTACAGTACCAATCAAAATTACACGAGTGTCTACAGCGCATGAACAAAATTGTTCATCCGCTGTGAACATCATCCAAATTTACACAAGTGTCCACAGCGCATGAACAAAATTGTCCATCCGTTGTGAACATCATTCAGTCACAAAGTACTCCACAGCGCATGAACAAAATTGTTCATCCGGTGTGAGGAGATGAAACAAGTGTTTATAGCGTATGAACATTTGTTCATCCGCTGTGATCATATCAAACAAAGCAGTCAAGTGTCTACAGCGCATGAACAAAATTGTTCATCCACTTTGAAAATAGTCAAAATGCACAGTGCATGTACAAAATTGTTCATCTACTGTGTGAACAGTACGTAAGTAAAATGCACAGCGCATGAACAAAATTGTTCATCCGCTTTGTGAACAGTACATAAGTAAAATGCACAGCGCACAAACAAAATTGTTCATCCGCTTTATGAACAGTACACAATTAAAATGCACAGTGCATGAACAAAATTGTTCATCCACTTTGTGAACAGTACACACATAATATGGTCCACAGCGTATAGCCAAAATTGTACAACGGACACTGTGTCCACAGCGGACACTGTAATCACAGCGGATAACCAAAACGATTCAAATTTTTACACAACGGACAAAACACTGTATACACAGTGAAGGAACATTTATCCACTGTATATATAATTCAAACTTGTCTAATTTTTACATTTCACCAGTAAAAAGAGAGTGTGAAGTTTATCAGTCAAAATTTCAAAACATTCAAAACCCTTCGATAAACCCTAATCACCCTGTTCGATTTACTCAAATCAAACACCAAATTCTACTTGTTTAGTTAATCGAAAAGGTATATCAATATGATTTCGATGCTTAATCAAACATAAACATTTTGAAATTTTATTCAGATTCAGGCATTGTTCGACTCAGTTGAACAGTTGATGAACAATCAATAATGAACAATTTGATGTTACTTAAACAAATCAAACATGAAATATGTGAAATCAAGCATTAGTCGATCATATTTAGGCTGTTAATTTGATGATTTGGGACTAAACGTTCATGCCGATTATGAACAGGCCTAATCTTCATGATAAAGAACAGACAAAATCACTGTTCAATCTGTCAAAATGATCAAAATGTGATTAATATGTGTTTTAATTGATTTTCTTCTTTAAAAACATCAAAACAAACTTTCATTAACAAGAAATTTTGTTCATAACATCACAAACAATCTTTTAATGCATAAGCATTAGTGATTATAAATTGACTCTTTGCCTTTTAAAAGTCTAACTTGATTTCAAAAATAACATGACAAAATGAATAATGTATGTGTATATGAACTTGTAAAACATGACAAAACATCATTCAATATAAGGAATCAATTTTGATGATCATTTCAAATAAAGAATTCAACAAGCAAAACATAAAAGTGTTGACTTGCAAAAGTCAAACTGATTTGATCATTAGAACATTCAAATCATTCATTTTCAATCATAAAACAAGTTCTAACATACATAGGTGGTTATTATTCAAACATACACATGAACACTTAATCGCCAAATCATCATTACAAACAATTGTGCACATTTATTACTCAATCACTAATCTATATCTACATTTATGCAGGTATGGCTGATTTAGTGTTTGTAAGAGATCACAACATCTGTGCATTTCTTGATCCTGACTCTCCTAGGCCAGTGAATTATAGAGACATGATTCAAGCAATTAGACAAACCAGACTTGTGCATGCTATAACCTTTAGACTAGACATATATGAATATCACATGGTCCAATTTTGGACCAATGCACACCTTGGTGAGATAGATGATCAGCAAGTAGTTATATCTACTGTGCATAATCAGGAAATCATTATCTCTGAGGAAGTTATGTTGGATCTATTGAGGCTAATGCAACCAAAACAATACTTAGAAGAAATCTGTACAACTAAGAGAAGTCTTTCGAAGGAAATGCTGCAACTTCCGAAGCTTCTATGGTGATCTTCCAAAGAGATTCCGAAGGATGAACTCAGTCTTTTGAAACTTAAAAGATCTCCTTCCGAAGTAGACATTTAGAAGAATGAAGACAGAGTCTTTCGAAGATAAAGCCTCAGAAGAAGCTGTGTCTTCCGAAGTATAAAATGGTTCAGAAGAACTTATTGTTCCGAAGCCATTTTACCTTAGGAAGAATCATAGTATGAACTAGTGGACAAAGCATGGTCCTACTGACACTTGCTGCCTACTTTGATTCTCTACAAGATGCCTTCCACGTTCATGTGGTTGACCTTACTTTTGTCTACTGTTCATCATTCCTTAGCTAGTACAGCTGCCACCTTTAGTTGGTGATGTAAGGCCCCGTTCCCGGGCATCTCACAGTTGGTCGTTCATCGCACATAAAACATTTTAAACGTACATTTATCTTGCAGCAAAATTTAAAACTTTCATTAATAACTAAAAATATGTCATTTCATAACATTAAAATATTTGTTTTCATCTCAAAATACATTGACATGTCAAAATATGGATGCTAGCCTCAACGGAACTGAGTAGTCACCCCGTGTCATCCTCAGCAACATACCTGCCAACTGGAAACACATCAAAGTCAGCGTTGCTGAGTGAGTTCTAGTTTTAAATAAAAAACATACATTACTTCCATTAAAACCGTTTCTTTTCTTTCCTTCAACATCATACTACACTTTCATACATGATCACACATCATACGTACATAAAGATAATATAATTATTATCTTCATCATTACGTTCGTTAACTTTCATTCATTCGTCATACGTCGTTATTTTTCACTTCTTTCTAGATCCGGTCAGACTTCACCCTCTTCATGGCACTCAGCCATGATTACTGAGGTCGAATGATGAGGATCCGTATTGTTCATTATTAGGTTCATTCATTAACGTTCATTTCATATATATCACACGTTCGCATATTTCATAAGTTTATTATCATTCGTTTCTCTTCTAGATCCTGTCAGCCTTTACCCTCTTCGTGGCGCTCAGCCACGATTACTGAGGTCGAATGACAAAGATCCCGTTCATTAGTTATCATACTTATCGCACCTTCGCACCATCGTACCCGAAGTACATATCGCACAAGTCGCACCAATGGAGTTGTCACTAAGACAAATTCTCCCTCTGTATGAGAACTCTTGGGGTTTAGCCAAAATCGCACGCCATCTCATGGGTTAGCCAAAATCGCACGCTACATAATCCATATGAGGTAGGCCAAAATCGCATGCTACAAAGCACACAGTAAATACCACATCACACATATCAGAGCAGTTACCAAAACTGAACTCCCACTGTGTCTATGTCCCCTTATGAATTCCATCATACATATCGCCTAAATCGTACCAACGGACATGTCACCAAGACCGACTCCCCCTGTGTGTGTGAGGACTCTCGGGGTTTATCTAGAATTGCACGCCATCTCATGGGTTAGCCAAAATCCCATGCTACATAATCCAAATGAGGTAGGCTAAAATCGCACGCTACATAGCACACACAGTTGAGCTGACAACTCCCAATGAGTTGTGGGCCTAATTTCTTTCTCCTGCAAGCCATCCTTACTCTCATTTATTCGTTCATTCTTGCATTCATTCATTACATTCCTCTTTTATTATCTTTCACTTTACGTTACATAATACTTTCAATTCATTTATTAACAATACACGTAAAGATACGGAAGGATAAACATACATCGAAACAAGGAACATCGAAATCTACAAATCATCAGTCGTCACCATCTATCATGGAAACATCGTACTTAACATACATACATCATGCATATACATGCAATGCTATCGTCGTCGTACCCAACATTATTTCTAAGCCCCGATAGTTATCTCGCGTGGACCTACCGGAGTTATCACATCATTACTTACCCTTGCTCTTTTCCCGAAGGCCACTAATTGAACTATGTCTTTCCTTGTACACAACAACCCTATTTGAGCGATTGGTCACCCTTCAGTCTCATAGCCTCCATGCGACTGAACATCATGCGACTGAACAAATGCGGATGAGCATCCATGCGAATGAACACCCAATCATGCGAATGGACTTTCTATCGTGCGAATGAACACTATGCGAATGGGCTCCTATGCTACTGAACCCTCAGTCGTACGATTGAACAGCCATGCGAATGGACCTATGGGACTGAGCTCTATGTCGTGCGAGTGGACACTTGTGCGACTGAGCACCTATGCGACTGGGCTCTCAGTCGTATGACCTGTCATGTGACTAGATCCCCAGTCATGTGACTGAACCTCAATCATCCCTCAGTCGTGCGATTGAATCTCAGTCGTCCCTCCGTCATGCGATTGGCCCTCCAGTCGCCTAGCCCTAACTGGGCAGCGATTGCAGATCATCCCGAACTGCAGCCGCGACTTTCGACCTCCAAACCCTTCCAAACTCATTCTAAGCCCAAATCAGCCCTCCTAAACCTTAGGGAATCATACTATGACAACATTCAAGCACATACAAGTCCAAAATCACACTCTAAACACACTATACACAATCAAACCCAAATGGGTCAAACACACACATTTCAAAAACGGGTTCATATGTGTTCTAGCCCAAAAATCGGTTGAAAACAAGTAAATGAGGGGTCCTAGAACTCACCTTAACAGCCTCCTTGATTAGATCTTCATTTTGACTCGCCACATAACGAATTCCGAGCCTGAACCACCCCTTTTCTCTTCTTTCTCTCTTCTTTCTCTCTTCTCTTCTTTGTCGCTGATTTTGCAGGTGTAGGGAGAGGGTATGGGCTGCCCTCTCCCTTAAATACTACAGTTCAGTCGCCCGAGCTCCAGGCGTATGGGCACTCCAGTCGCCTGAGCTCCATGCGATTGAACACCCCAGTCGTACGACTTCCATGCGTATGCAGCTCCAGTCGTGCGACTTCCATGCGTAGGGAGCTGCAGTCGTTCGACTTCCATGCGTATGGAGCTCCAGTCGCATGAATTCCATGCGTATGGGACTCCAGTCGCATGACACTCCAAACAGAATTTTCCGGGTGTTACAAGTCCACCCCCCTTAAACGGGTTTCGCCCCCGAAACCTGTTGTTCCTTAAATCTTTGCGGGCAATACTGTCTCATCTCTTTTCTAGTCTCTCACCCGGAATCCTATCGCTCTACATTGTTTATCAACTTACGACTTCTGGTCCATCTTTGACTATCTCCGTCGGCAACCCATGCATACTGATCAATGCCCACTTGACCAGGACTTGCGGCTTCAAATATGCCATATAGAGTACGGTCACTATAATTAAAAGAAACACCAGAAGTCTTGTTTGATGTTCTTTATGTATGAATAATGACCCTCTGGGAAACAACTGACGAGAAAGGCATTCATTAATCGTGCTAGGTGTTGTTCCAACTATAACTACACCGAGATCGGTTTTTCTCAGGTTCCTTGCAGGTACACTGTGATTGAAAGGCAAACCGGCTTCTTTGGTGGCCCAAACCAAATTTATCTTTTTCTTTTGCTTCCGACCTCCCATTCTACTTGTTTGCTACAACGTCGAAACTATGCGTATGTTGCCGTTCGATGAACCAATCACAGGTTGAAACTGTTCCTCATACAACGGGTGACACAACTTTCTCAATTGCATCACACAATCCTCTAGGGCATCAGGTAACCTAGTGAATCCGCTAATAGTAATCTCTACATCGAAGGGCTCATCGATGTTCCTTCTCCTAACATGCAACTCACAACAGAAGGTAGTAGGAATGAACTACTACTAGCATCACATTCAAGGCATAAGTGCACAAAATTAAGTTACAAGAAACGTACCTGACGTCAAGTCGAAGTCCGCTTCAGCCTCCTCCTGCTTCATCATGTTGGCGCTGCATTTGCCCTCTGTCCTTCTCCTCTAGTCTTCTTCACTCCCGAACCTTCCACCCTTGGCTTCTTACAGTTCTTACTCATATGGCCAATTCCTCCGCAATTGTAGCATATGACGGTTCCACATTCTCTAGCCACATGACCACGCTTCCCACACTTGTAGCAACCATTTGGTCCCCTTTTGCATTCTCCTGAATGCTCCATCCCGCAATTTATACAACTATCCGACCCGCACCAGGTGCGACCACACGACGGTCATCCCCCCGTGCGTGTTTATTATTCGTCAGAACACCACCCCGTCCAGTTCTCTTCCCTCTCCAGTTCCGGTTTCCATCATCTTTTTTTCCGTCTTCAGCCACCACCCCCACCGTCCTTTCATCATACAGCCTTCCCGCCAAGTCCACTGCCGACCTAAACGTGCTCGGTCGGGCAGCTATCATATGCCTGCGAATGTCCGCCGGCAAACCTTGAATATACCTCTTGATCTTCCGCGAAAGAGGTGTCACCTTATCCGGCACCAGCCTTGCCATCTCGTTGAATTTGGTGGTGTACTACTGATGCGTCATCGTCCCCGCTTCCAACTGCAGGAACTCCTTTCAACCTTATCCATCTCACGGTGTGGACAGAACTCCTCAATTACTAGCCTTTTCAACTCTGATCATCTCATCCTTCTAATAGCTCGGCTACCCTCAACTTGGACTATGTTGTCCCACTAGCACAAAGTTGAGTCCACGAAAGAGTGGGCGGCAAACTTCACTTTCTGATCCTCCCGGCACTCGCTGATATTCAGCACGGCTTCCATTTCCCTCACCCACCGCTGAGCCGCTATAGCAGTGCCATTACCATCAAAAGTTAGGGGCTTGCATCGTTGAAATGCCTCGTAGTTACAGCCTCGTGCCATCTCCGGTGCAGGCTCTTCCTCCTCTTCTTCCTCTTCGTCATCGAAGAAAACCGTTTTAGTCTCGGGCCGTCTCCTTTCACCCGAAGGTCTACCCCTTTCCTGTCTCTCCCCATCTCTAACAGCCTTTATCACCTCGGTCACTAAAGACGGTAGGATTGTCTGCATGACCTGATGCACCTCCTCGACCACCGCCTCTTCCACCGAGGCCCTCAAGTTAGCACTCTCATCAGCGCCCTCCGGATGAGGGGTCTTGGGTTCCTCATGAACCACCTTCTCAACCCTAGGTCTTCCTCTTGTGACCCGTGGTTTAGCACCACGTCCACCATCACCTCCACCACGTGAAGCCTTAGAAGATCTACCACCGGCCATCCTCTATAATACACTGAAAGATTCAAACACCAATATGGTCATTCAATGGAATAGCTCAGTTCATGTCAAGTATAGTAAGTCCCTAATTATAGTGATCAGTTGTGATTAGCCACTTACTTTACTCTTCATACCCCGAGCATTACCTGTCCTGACTACATTAGTATCTAAATCTACCAGCAACATAGAAACACATAACATGCGCACATAATACCGGTTAACTTTAAGAAAATACCTCATGGCACGCAGCTACTCAGTTTGGCATCCCATCCCCTTCTGTCCCATTCTCAGTTTAAGTTATGGTTTATTTTGAAAATTTACCCGTTTCACTTAAACTTTGGCTCTGATACCAACTTGTAAGGCCCCGTTCCC
>BJCO01725767.1:0-10540 GCA_018326465.1 Flaveria floridana | reverse complement strand
TATATATATATTGCTTGGTATGAATGGTAGAGTGCATTATCATTACATGACCCTTAGAATGGGTTATCCCCAACGGAAATATAGTTTTATGTATCATTAAATTTATTAAAATGATTAATAAAAAATTAGGTTTTAACAACAATGACTCACACATAATTTAGTTTACTCTTAATTATATAAAAAACCAAGAATACATGAAGAAGCTATATAATGGTAGAATGCATTATCATTTGGACCATCTTTGTAGAAACTATACAAGACTTTAACATGAAGAAGCCAAGGTATTGGACTTATACTAGCCTGGTGGGTATCATATAAAACACCAAGATAACATTAGGCAAAAGTCATTTGTATTTCATGCGATAACTTCACGTACTTGTATTTTATTTAGTTAGAAAGTAATATTTTTGGTAATTTAAACAAGGAAAAGAAAGGCAAATTTTAGGGTTGATGCTTACTTTCTTTAATTGGCCATAGATGGTTGGTTTGCACAGTTTTCTATTATTTTTATCCCAACAAGATTTGCATCACCGAATCTTTGTTCTTTGCTTAAGTCTAAACAAGTTGACCTCTTCAGGAACTCTAAGTAATCATTGTTTGAAGTGATATCCTTGATGTAACATTTCAATTTGAGCATATGTGCTTTAACTTATTTTCTTTAGTTTTCAAGGGGCATATTACATGGTGGTTTTCTTCTTCCATAAAGTCATGAATGATGGACCCATTGAGGTTTGAGGGTACATAAATAAATAAACCTTGGATATTATTCCCATTAGTCATTCGTTTCTCCCTTTTTTGGTGCTCATTTTCTTGATTCTCGTTTTTCTTTTTGGTTCATTTTTGCTTATTTGATATTATTCTCATTTTTTTAATATAGCATGTAACTTGAAATGACTACTATCTAAAGTTATATACTGCCATTGTATATTACATGATGTAATTGATCCATCAACATATATTTAGGGAGGTGTTCGGGACATCGGAGGGTTTTTTGAGAGAAACCAGACCTAACCCTCGCATTTAGGCCAAAACGTGATGGTTTGAAACCTATACGTCACGGCTTGATCTTAACGTTACGTCTTTCCTGACTCCTGACAAAAGATTCACTGATAAAGAGACAAAAGTACGCTGAGGCACTGAAACAAAAGGTCACGGTTTGCCCTAACGGTGACGGTTAGGTACGAGGTCTCGATGTCGATAGAAAGTTCCATGAAACCCGGGTACCTACCACTTTGAACCGTCACGGTTAGGCCAAACCGTGACGGTTTCTATTCCAAATTTTCCTGTAAACTTGCATCTCATGGTTTCATGCAACCAAACCATCATGAACCATCACGAAAAAACTCCATCCTTCCAAAAACACATAATTCGAAATAAATGTCGGGTTTGGGAGATCATTATCAAAAGCCGAATCTTTCAGATTTGAATGAGGAGCCATCCATCAAAGATTCAAACCAGGTTGAAGTTGTGTATATTTTATTATAAATGCTTATTTGAAATATCTAACCATTACCTTTGTAGGAATATTAATTATACGGGAGTCACCCTCCGTGGGGGAGGGAGGAAACCAACCCCTCGAACACATTTGCTGAAAAGGCGTACAACTCATTATTTGGACCGATAGGTTACGGTGAAGGGTAAGGGCATCCCTCTTACAACACTTATGGACATGCCCCGAATACGTACCATTTATAAACAGAGCTGGATTACGGACATGCCCCGAACCCGTACCACTCACAAACAGAGCCGGATTATGGACATGCCTCGTACCTTCGCAAACTGTGCCGGATCATGGACATTACGGACATCCCCCGTGCAAGTCAGAACAAGAAGTTACACATGTGTCAGATACTTCTAATAGGAATGACACAAATGAGAGTGACGGTTTGATTCACCTCAAGAAAAACCATGGGGAGACCGCGGAGCACGATGTTGATAAGGAACGGATAAAGTGGTTTCTTATAAAACCGACAAAGTTCGAAGAGTTTTCATTCTTTTGCTTATATTATTTATTTATTTGTTTTATATATTGTGTTTTACGTCTGGCTTTATAACTTTTTCAGCAATTTGATTCTCGTGACTAGTTGGAGAACTGGGTTAAAACGAGAGTACGCGAGCATGGGTGTGTCATTATGGTGGGTCGGTCACGAAAAAAGGATGTGGAACTCTTATATAATCGTAATGGTGAACCTAAATTCACTAGCACAGGCAGGCGTACTGGGAGCATAAAAAAAGGATGCCCCTTTAAACTCCTAGGGAAGTACGTAGGAAAGAGTGACAGTTAGATGTTGGAGGTGAGAATCGAGACGCACAACCACGATCCTATTGTGTTCGAGGACGGCCACGCGCATCTTAGGAAGATGACCACCAAAGAAATTGATCTTGGTGGGAAGTTACACAAGCAGCACGTGCGGCTATGACACATCTATTCAGCTGTAAGGGAGCAATTTCCCGACAACACCTGTGTTGTTTAGGACATATACAATCTAAAAACGAAGTTTAGGGCTGAAGGGAAAAAAGGCATGACACCAATGTAGGAACTTGAAAACCTACTAAAATTTAAAGAGTTCGTGTATGAAACACGAAAGAATCCAACAACTAAGGGCGTGGAAGGTATTTTCTTTTGTCATCCTACCACGTACAAAATGTGGGCGCATTCCCACATCTTATGTTGATAGACATGACGTACAAGACCAACATGTATAACATTCCATTTGTTCAGGTTATTGGCGTTACGTCAATATCGAAGTCGTTTTGTATTGCGCATGCATTCGAGGGAACGACAGGACAATTTCACATGGGTCTTGGAGCGGATCAGAGATATGCTCGATGGGTGTGTGGAGCTTCGTGTTATTATCAAAGATAGGGACCTAGCCCTGATGAAGGTGGCATATTAGGACATGTGCGTGTGACACAGTGTTCCCAAGTGCTACTAAAAACCTATGCAGGTGGCACGTTAGGGAGAATATCAAGAGAAGGTGTAACATCCTTTTCAAAGCCGACATGTGAAAGGATTTTCCATAATGGTGGAAAGTCCTGTGTTCGTCTCACACGAAGGCATTGTACGATTATAATTGCATGAAGATAGAAGAAACGTTATATGAAGATGGTAAACATGGTAAGAATTTCATAGTTATTTTTACTCTAATAATCTATTTGTTCATTTTATAAAATTTGTTATTTCTTTCAGAGGTGTGGGAATATATTTGTAATAAGTGGTTGGAGCCGTGCAAAGAGAAATTTGTTACTTGTTGGATGTACGACGGCCTCAACTTTGGTGAATATACAACTAATATAGTTGAGGGGCAACACGCAAATTTCGAGAGTGACCTCATAGGGACCAATAATACATTGTACACACTTATCGGATATATCTGTGACCTCGTGCGTGGCTAGGAGATTGAAATTTGTAAAAAAGACCATCGACTGTAATTGTTTTCAAAATTACGTTATAAGGTATCTATTATTTGCATTAGCCTCCTGGAATTAGAGTTTATGAAAATGGAAATGATTTAGGAGTCAGGGGGTTCATGTAAACACCAGTTGTCCACATCCATGGGCTTGCCATGTGCTTGTCGTTTGCAGGTATATTTCCAGGAAGGTAATATATATTTGAAATACATTTTTTACTATTATCACATTATGCATATTTTTCACTAATAATTTAAATCCAGGCATAATTATTCCACTCGATGCGGTAGATCCACACTAAATGAATCTTGATTTCGAGCCGACGTACGACGTGCCACCTGAACACGACTACGATAAGAAATTTGATGACTTAAAACAAAAGGTCATGTCTTCACCCAATCCTTTAATGAAAAAAAGGTTTAAGAAATTGTACGACTCTTTGTTTTCAAGCAAGTCAAAACTTAAAGAGCCTGAGGTGCGTCATGACGTGTGTGGTCGTCCAAATCTTAAGGAGCAACAAAGAAGAGCGGACTCGCATACATCACAATATGAGGCTGCTAGACACCGCTCGTATACTTCCTCATAACAAACTATGTCTGACCCAGTGAGGCTCCTAGACTCCTCAGTTTAAGATGCCTAACGACCGTCCTAATTGGGCAACGGCTGCTTCAAATGTACTGGTTACGGGAGCTGACATAGGTTTCCTTTAATCTTGAAACCAAAGGTCGTGATGAAAGTTATAAAGTGTAAGGATCAGCTGCCCCAATGGATTCACCAGTACGTTTCAAGTTTAAAAGATGTGCGGCCCGATGGTAACTATGGTTTTCGGGCGATCGCGCTGGCTTTAGGGAAGGAGAAAAAAGAATGGGAGTCGGTTAGGCGACAAATGTTATTGGAGATAGACATAAACATGTGGTATTGGCGGAGAAATTTGAACCGCGAGTTGCCTCGTTACTATGATATTGTTCATAATAACTTAGATTGGTTTGGCACGACTCAACCCGCACCCGCTACCCATTGGCTGACTTTTCCAGCCCATGGACTCGTAATATGTCAGAATAGCGTATGTATTAATGTATCTTTTTGTATCATTGTATTTAACGCACTTTATCTATGTTTGTTATAGTAAATTAGTTATTATTATTATTATTATTATTATTATTATTATTATTATTATTATTATTATTATTATTATTAATATTATTATTATTTTATTATTATTATTATTATTATTATTATTATTATTTACAAATAGTAATTATACAAATCATACTAATCCAAAAAATCTATTAAGGTAAGACCAAACCGTAATGATAATGACAAACAATACTAAATCAAACAAAAAAAGGACAAACCGTGACGGTGTTAGCAAACCGTTATGGTTAGGGTTCCTGACAACTGGCTAAAACATGACATCATTAGGGTTACTAACAAAAACCTAGACGTCACGGTTTGGCCAAACCATGACGGCTGTGGTATTTCTTTGTATAAAAAACTTTAATTTCTTATAATTTAAGCGACCCACTCCTGCCTCGACAGGTTAAGACGGTATGGGAATGCAGGACTGGTGTGGGCTCAAAACCCACTACCACCGGGTAAACCGGAACCCTTTGAGATACTTTTTAGCTCAAAAGGGAAATTTTCTAAGTAAATTTTTTTAGAAAAAAATCCCCCTTGAACCAGTGGTAGTGGGTTTCGAGCCCACACCACTCTTGCATTCCCCTACCGTCTTAATCGATCGGGGCAGGAGTGGTTTGTTGAAATTGCATCAAACTAATTATTTTTATACAAAGTAGCAACACCAGGTCATAGTTTGGTCTAACCATAACCTTTTGCTTCATGGATGGCGTGTTTGACCCAAACTGTCACACTTTGTTGACTAAAGCCATCAGGCTTTGGTCTTGCTCTCACCTTTTTGTTGACATAAATGTCACGGTTAGGCCTAACCGTGACATTTCAGGGCTGTCGTAAACCATATCTTAACCGATTACGATCATCTAGATATATCGAAACGGATATACTTTTCGTGAACATACACACACATCAACATATATACACATTAAGAATAAATACTCTTCGTAGACGTACGTACAAACATACATACGTGTACAAACCGTGACGTTTTAAAGCTAACGTACAACATTTGTAAACCGATTATGATCATATATATATATATATATATATATATATGTGTGTGTGTGTGTGTGTGTGTGTGTGTGTGTGTATGTGTGTGTGTCTATATATATATATATATGTGTGTGTGTGTGTATATATATATATATATATATATGTGTATAAAGGATCATCTTGCAATGGAACTTCTTAATCAAATTGATCAGCAGAAGTAGGAGGAATCATGGAAAGTCATCTCTTCTCTCTACTGTTCAAAAAGATCCAGCTGATTGTAGGTTACAAGCATTTGACAAGTAAAACTGATTAAACGATCTTGTAAAAGAGTCAATATCAAACAACCAATCACGATCTTGAATTTATCGTTTTTGATTCATTAATAATGTTTAATCTAGGATTAAACACTCTGAAAGCCTTTAAGACTAAGGAATAGCCTATAAAGAATCGCTCATCAGACTTAGGAGCAAACTTTCCTAAATGGTCTCGGGTGTTTAATATTAAGACAGGACAACCAAATGACTTGAAAAATTCAATAAATTGTTTTCGGTGAAAAAGCAGTTCATAAGATGTTCTGTTGCTTTCTTTAACTATCAAAGTTATATTTTACATAAAGCACGATGTATTGACTGCTTCTGGCCAAAAGGTAATTGGCAGTTTAGCATCGGCTAGCATTTTTCTTGCTTTTTTAATCAGTGTTCTGTTTCTCCTTTCTACTACCCCGTTTTGTTGAGGAGTTCTAGCGGTACAGACTTTATGAGCAATGCCTTTGAATTCTGTCCCATTATCACTTCTGATTGATTTTACTTTTTGATCACGCTGATTTTTAATTTTGGTGATAAAATCTTTTATTATTTGGGGCGCTTCGTTTTTATGAAGTAGAAAGATGACCCATGTGAGTCGTGAAAAGTCATCAGTGATCACCAAACAATATTGTTTCTTTCCAATACTCATGACATGAGTTGCTCCAAAGAGATCCATATGAAGTCACTTCAATGAAGAATTGTTTGTGTTCACCAGCTTTGGCTTATGTAAAGACATATGTTGTTTTCCTTTGTGACATGTAGGACAGTGGTTAATGAAATGAAATTCCTTTTAAGGTAAACCAATTACATGGTTTCCTTTTACCAATCTGTTCATGTTTTTAAAATTTGTCTGTCCCAAACGTCTATGCTAAAGTTGTGACTTAACAAATGATGCTTTAGTCAAAAGACAAGTTTCTTCTTTTGGTTGGGCAGAATTAAGGTTCAAGACAAGTTTCTTTTTTTGATTGGGCAGAATTAAGGTTCAAGACAAGTTTCTTCTTTTGGTTGGGAAGAATTAAGTTTCCACGATAGTATCAAAGTCGTTGATGGTTCACTTGTTCATGTGTTAGAAGAAGGTAGAAGCTTGACACAATATGATGCAGTTCATTATGAGAAATTAAACACTTAGCAAATCATAGAATATTTGAAAGAAGAGAATACTCGTAAGCTTAAGATGATTGAGAAGCTAAATGATGAAAATCGTCACTTGAAAGCTGAATCATTAAAGAAAGACTTGAAGATTACAGAGTTAGAAGAAACTCAAGAGATGAATTTAAAAAGCTTTGATGTATTGCCCAGAGATTATGATCTATCATGTGAAAAATACAAAAGATTGAAGGAAGAGTATGAAATGCTGAAAGAAGAGCATAGGATTATGAAAGATAGCTTAAAATCTCAATCTACTCAACCATAAGAGCCAGAACCATTACAAATAGAAAAAGAGGTTGTTCCTGAATCCAGAGAAGTGTCTCTAGTGCATACAAGAGCAAGGAGTCATGTCTCACAACAAATCATCATTGCACCTGAAGTTTAATCAAGTGAAGCTGAGAAATTATTTGAGGATGTCAAAGGCAAAAGAAAGATAAATGAGTCTGACTTTCAGTCATTGGCAGAACCATCCTCCAATCCTTCTTCAAAAATGCAGAAAATTGTTTTTGAGACTCGTAAACAATTTAATGATATTTTAATATTAGTGTTGTTTAATTTCTTATATGCTTGAATCTAATTTGTTTTTCTTATGAAGTGAATGTAGATAATCCATCAATACAGGAATTTGCAGAAGTAGATGTACAAAAGTAAATTGGAGCATTAGATGATCTAGATCCAAAGTTCTCAGATGCTTGGTACGATTAAGTATTGGTGGAAGAAGACATTGCTGAAGCTGTAGATTCTCCGGTTGAAGCTGTTTTTGAAGACATCCCTGTGGACGTTGAGGACAGATATAACTATCTGGTCCAAAAGAAGTACAATAGTGTATTCTTGGATGGCCTTACAATTTCTCAAATTAATAAGTAGTATGAAAAGTGTTAGATAGTAGAGAAAACAACACTAGTTGATCATGTAAGGCCCCGTTCCCGGACACCTCACAGTGGGTCATTCATTGCATCATAGATACATATTATTAGACATTTCATCGAATAAAGAGCGCAATTATGTTAGCAAAAGCCATTCAATATTATTAATAGGTACTGTTTTTAAGCAATACAATAGGGTTTAAGTTATTAAAGATAGTTTAATTGCATTACAAAACAACAATATCATAACATAAGAATGGATGTCAGTCTTTTCTCGCTAAGTAGCTTCACCCTTGTGCCATCCTCATCAACAATTACCTACCAACTGAAAATTTATAAAAGTCAGCGTTGCTAAGTGAGTTCTAGTTTTAAAAGTATTAAAATACCTTGTGTAATGTATATATATTAAAATACTCTTTTTATAAAAATACTTCTCTTACTCTTGTACGTGAGCACGCATCAACTATATAACAAGGTAATGCTTTCTTTCTTTACTGTATGCTTTTGTTCAATTCGTACTCTTTAACTTTATCTTTCACTGTCTATGTGGACCAATGAGCAATACCATAAACTATATGCACGGAGAAACTGGTGCTGGGCCTTTGGTCTATCCATAGACTATGATCACTCACAAGGCTGACCCAGTCACCTAGGGTATGCTACAAAGGTCCGCCAATCTCAATTGATTGGCCCTGTGTGCATCCTTTTGGGTAGCTAACCCGCATCATAGTTGAGCTAACGACAAATGGACATGCACCTCCTATATACTTGCAAGACTTTCATTATTTTTATTATGTTCCACTTCTCTTTATCATTGCTCTTTCACTTTGTTAAGGATAATACTTGCATTTATGATCATAAAAATACCACATAAGCCACACAATAATAAGTTATTATGGACATGAGAGCAACTCTTAGTAATGTAATATAATAACAGTTAAAACCCTATGTCAACCTTGGGTCAAACCTTAGTGATTCTGTTTTCTCAAAATTTCAGAAAAATGCCCTAAGTGTTCTAGGCGCATGAGCACTATGCAGGCGCATAAGGCCTGTTTAGGTGCATGGGCACTATTTGGCCGTCTCAACACTTAGGCGTCTGGACCATTCAGACGCATGGGCACTATTTGGACGTTTGAACCATACTTAGGCGTCTGAGACTAAGTCTTAGACGAATGGTCTACTATTCAGGCGCATGGACTATCACTTAGAATTTCAAAGGCATTTTCTAGGCGTATGGGGCACTGTTTGGGCGGTTGGACCCTATTTGGACGTATGGGCTGACTTAGAAACTTTGTAACGCAAGTTTAGGCGGTTGGGGTACTTTTCGGGCGGTTGACCCTACTTAGAACATTTCTAAGGCAAATTTGGGTGCATGAGCCCTGTTTGGACGCATGGCCAACTTGTTAAACACCTTTCTAAATTGTTTCCAGTCCCAAGCATCATATTATCCTGTCCTAAGCTTACTTATACCATTCTAAGCATGAACACAACATAAAAAATTTATGAACATCATAATACATGCATGGGTACTTACGGGTACTTATAAAACATTTGTAAAAAATAGTTTACATACATTTTCAGCCCTAAAGAAGTTGTAAAACATGTAGAAACCGGGGTTCTAGAAACTCACCTTTGTTGTTTTCAAGTTTAAACTCTTCACTAGAGCTTCTCAGATGATTCTAACACCTAAAAACCTACCAAACACACATTCGAACACACATAAACACACATAAGCATATAACCGAGGCATATGCCGACTAAGAACGAATCAAAACAAAGAATTCTTACCTTGAAATCAAATTCTTCTTCTTCTTCTCTCTAGAAACCAAACTTTCTACTCTTTTTCTCTCTAAATCCGAAAGCAGAAAGGTGAAAAGTAACATGGCATGGGCGGCCATGTTACTTTTGTACAAAATTATATAATATTTTGTACTTTGGACATGTTTAACCCCTCAACTTGGATTAAATTACATTTCCTTATTTTTATTCTTCTTTTCACAACTTTTAAAACATCCGGGTGTTACAAGTCCACCCCCTTTATATGGGTTTTGTCACACCCCCGGGCCCAGGTAGGGTGGGACGTCACAGATTAGCAACAACATATATGGCAGCGGAAACAAACCATTATAAGAGGTCAAAAGGGAGAGATCACATGGCATTAAAAGTTTTAAAATACGCCGGGCTGGAAACAGATCCAGCCCCAAATGTTTACATGTTCAACATAATTTAAATAGTCATGGTATCGAATTGTTCAAGTCACAAATTGGTCACACATAAACAATGCCATAGTCTCGGGGTTGAGTCTAAGTCATCCATAAGCTAAGAGTCTTTACAAGTTACCTGAAACATGCTCAAAAGAAAAGAGTGTTAACTAAAAAGTTAGTGAATTCAAGTGCTTAAAGTTTCAAACCAAATAAAAGGAACTACAAAAGTCCACAGTAAAGGTTTTAGAATCCGGTGTGATAGTTTATAAAAATCTCATTCGATTTTTATAACATCGTTTTTAGTATCAGTCATTGTGGGGTATCACAATCAACCCTGCACTTGGTCCCCAGTTGGCCTCTTCTAAACTTGTGTTTAACCAGACATTCCCGTAGGAAAGGACCAAGCCTCAGAATAGTGAACCATTCCTGCTAGGATGGTTCACCATGGTATCTTACTCAAAACCTGTTACATGCCACA
>BJCO01725703.1:0-14501 GCA_018326465.1 Flaveria floridana | reverse complement strand
ATCACAAGGCTATGTTTCGAGGGTATGAGTTTGAAGATATTCTAAAGATGTTCAAAAGGACAAACAACTTCAAATCTCTAAAGGTTATCTGTATGAGTAAAGATAGATCCTTCATCAACCCTCTTGAGAAGAAGAATAGGACCAAGGAGGCTAAACAAGTGGTATTTCCAGAGCTGCAAGTAATGCCCACAGAGTATCTGAAGAGAAAGATGGTGGCAGGTACTCACACCTCTAAGACAATCTCTAATGTCTCCTATGATGAGATGACTTATGAGTTGGTGATTTAAAGGAGGTGGGGAAGAAAGGAGGGTGCTAAAATCAGATTATTTAGTGCATATGAGGTAAGATTGCTTGATGAGTCCTATATCCACTACATTTACATTAGGCACTTCAAAGATATCAGCAACAATCTTGGAGAAGATGATATGCTATTCTTTCTTAAGTGTATCAAACTCCCGAAGATGGCCTACGACAGGATCAAAAACAAGATAGAATAGAGGAGGAAGAAGAAGACTTCTTTATAGTTGGGTAACATTGTGAAGGTGGAAGTAGATGTGGAAGGTTCTTTGCTGATACATAGAGATGGGTTGTCCACAGTATCAATATAGGAATGCATATCTCTAAAGAAGCTACCCATTGAAGCCATCTATACTATGAACCAAATGAAGATCCATGTGTTGAGAAGAGAAAAGTTAGCTGTATAATCCTTAGGAAGAGTATTATTGGACCATACATAGACCCAGCTCCAGCTACATCTCCTCCTACTGCTCAAGACCCAGCAGAATCATCACAACCTTATCCACTATCAAAACCTTGAAGTTCCTAGGCTGTATAATCCTTAGGAAGAGTATTATTGGACCCTGAAAGGATCATACATGCCAATTCAAGTGGTGGATGATAGTTGTTCTGCTGGAAATCTCCCTAAGTCCAAGAACCAATGCGGATAAGAATCTTCATCAACAAAAGAACACCGAGTGTCAGCTATCCGCATTTATATATACTGATGACCAAAGAACAAATGCTGACAAGCGTTTGTTCTTCCGCATTAACAAATGCGGACAGTCAAACAAATGCTTACGAGGAAGTGTACATCCACATTAGTTAATACGGATGCTTAGCAACAAATGCGCCAATTGTTTGTTCATCCGCATTGGTCAATGCTGATGACCAAACACTAATGCGATTGAAGAGGAACAAATGCTGATGAATATCAACACATCCGCATTAGTTAATGCGGATGAACAACAACAAATACTGAAGAAGACTTTTTGTACTTAGATTAGATTATAGTACAGGGGTAATTTAGTCTTTTGTAAAGGCTTCATGTCAGCCTATAAATAGAATAAAAATCCTCGTATGTGAGGTGACCGAGGATAGACAGAGAATAGACATTAGACAATTAGAATATTTTGTTTCATCTTATGTTCTCAAGGTGTATTGTTACTGTAGATTGCTCAAACCCTAGCATTTATTGTAACCATTCACCTTAATCAATACAAAGAGCATTTATGAGTATTGCATGCATTCAATATTATGTGATTGTTTGATCCCGCCTTACAATCATTGACTCAATCATCATATTCGGTCCTTGTTGTTTCATAACAATAGAGAATATCATTCTCATAACCCAGTCAAGTTAATCTAGGGGCTTGCTAGTCCATTATATGATGTGTCAGTAGATTCAACACAATAACTAGTAGACATCATTGGTGACTCACATAAAGTAAATCAATCAACAAGTTGTGGGTTCCCATTGTATCCCTGGTCTGCACAATCAATTATGTTCCAATAAGGGGAGAGGAGCAAATGAAAGCCATATATGTGTGCAAACGTCCCAAAACAGAGCAATGCATGTGAAAAATTATCATAAAGCATCAAAATAAGAGCTAAATGTAATCAACTTGCTAACAAATGTCATTGTTGCATTAAATAACAAATTGCATTGCTCTAACGAGATGATAGGTCTTATGCCTCTTTGCTGTGTGATGGCACTGACCCGAGGCCCGATATAAGCTACATGTTCTAAGAATTCATTGTTGTTTGTGCCTCTCTACTGTGCGATGGCACTGACCTGATGCTTTGCATTCCCTTGAAAGCTCTTAGAACAGTCTCTTCTTGACCACCAGACCGCTCAAAAATCTGCTGAGGAAGACTGAGAGAAATGATGCTCATGAGCGTGCCTTGGTTCGAGCACACAAGGCTCTTTAAACTCAGAATCAGCTAGTGCTAGCGTTCACCAAGACGATTGAGGATTTAGAGAAGAAGAACATGAAGATTATGCTGAGACTAAATGTAAGGAAGGATGATCCTTTGAAGATCAAAGGTGATGGAGATGATGATAATGACGACTCTAGTGATGATAAGTCTGATAATGATGATGATGAGGTTGATTTAAACAAGACGGATGAGGAGAAGGACAAGGATGACAATGAAGATGAAGATCAACCTAAGGGTGAAGGCAAAGCTCCAACTTCTCAGCAATCTGATAAGGAGAGAATAACAAAAAGAAACCAAGATCAGGGAGTTATCCTTAGCTCCTTAAGAAAAAGATCATCAAGATAAGGATTCAAGTAATGATTAACATGTTTGTGTAATTTGAAATCATGTGTACTGAAATGTATTTAAATTAATAAAAATGAATGTCAAGTTATATGAAATTCAATGATGTTTATTAAAGTTTGTTGTGTTGATAACTTTATCTAGTAGGTAAATCTCACCACATCGATGAACACAATGTTGCACCCCTCCAGCAAATCAAGACACAGTTTACCATGATTCTTGATTTGCAAGGGATTGTCAGGAGATCGATGAGTTATGCACCAGAAAAGGGGGAGATCATCCATGACCTATCAGATGTACAGATTACAGAAATGTTTAGGCTAAACCTTGATGAGAACATTAAAGATACACCAGAAGTAGACGTTATCATCGATGAGGAACTACATAGTGTAGATGAGGTGGAGATTGAAGATGTCACATTTGACTACTACCCTCAGTATGCTAATGAAGACAGAGATGCCTTACCTGATTTAGGTGAGAGGTTTGACAGTGAAGCCTTCGACGAAGTAAATGAGAAGGTCACTGAGAAAGAATCAACAAAGAAGACAACTCAAGCTGAGGATGCCGATGTTGAGCAAAGAAAAGCTGAGTGGGCTGCTTGTCTAGCTGAAATGAGGAACTAGCATGAACCATCTAAACAAAATGCCTACACTAAGTTATATAAAGTCAAAAGGCATCAGAAGGTTTCTGGGAAAATAATCAGCTGGGCTTACTTTGAGGACTTAAATGTGTATATTGTGAAAAGAGAAAAAAGGATAGAGTACTTCAGACATCCTCATGATCTGATGACATTACCGGGTTTTGAGTTAAATAGAGTAGCAAGTTTAGATCTACTGTATTCTGTCCCAAGAAAGGTGTCAGGATGGTTTGAAAGGGCTTTAAGGAAAGAATATTGTACTAAGTGGGTAAACTTCAAACCTCAACAACCAAGGAGGTTCGTGAGCAAAACTGATATTGATCCCACTTTAGGAAGACCAAAGGTTATTCTGAAGTGGAGACCTCCCTGGACTATGATGAGGATTCCATTAAGAAGAATGCCATAAGACTTCACGCCTCATTTCAAATGTTGGTATTATGACTGGCGTATAGGTGAAGCAGTGATTGTATTGGATCAGCGAGGAAATATTGAGACAATCAGGGTATTTGACCCCATGTCGCTTACTAACTTGTCTGAGGACGATGTCTACACATTATACAAGTGGCTACTATTCTATGATAATCTGGACATAGTGCAAGCTCTTCAATTCCAGCATGTCATCAGACTTTGCTTTACGTTCGAAATCCATGCTGGAGTCACAAAAGAAGAAAAGCTAAAGAAGTTTTCTAAGTGTGTGAAGAATGTTAGACAATAGAGTGAACTAGGTCCAAGGGGGAGTTTGTTGATACATAATGTCCCTAGTTCATTGTACTTTAATGTTTATGTCTTTTAATCTTACATATGTGTAATACATGGATATTTTGGTAATATGATATGTGGTTAAATGTATAGTTGCTATTGAAAGTATTTTATTATTATATCATTAATAATTACACGCTTGAATGAATATTATATGTGGGTTTGTAATAGTCAGTCACAGTTCTGAGTTAATAATGATTCAGAAATGTGTTTGACTTAGTCTTATCGTTATTCATGCTAATGGACCATGCTTATGGACCAGTCGCATGACTGAACCAGGTGATTGGGTCAGTCACTCGACTGAGTCATGAGACTAGCTCAGTCGCACGATTAGACCAAGTGTATGGTTCAATCGTGCTTATGAATAAATCATATGGCTCAGTCGCACGATTGAACCATGCAAATGGCTCAGTCGTATGACTGTATACTGAAACCTATAAATAACAAATAATTCGTGGAAAAACAAAACACTTCGAATTCTTTCATACCCTAGTTGTCCAGAGAGTTCTATCTCGTCCATCCAAGTTCATAGTTCGTCCTGGATCGTTTTCTAATCATTCTTAATGTTGTTCTATTGTTAGATTGATTCGGGTTTTTCATTCACTCTGATTGGATCACCAATCAAATAGGATTCCATACTATTTGATTAAGTTACACGTTGAATCTGTTAGTACTTCGTACGTACACGGTCCTAACATGCCTTGTGTTGCTTCCTTTTTAGACAAGTAACAAAGTTTTCTTTACAGAAAACTCCTTTCTAGGCACAACATGTACCAAGTTATTTTTAACCACTTTATTCATGGTTTTAAAATTCACATGACACATTCTGTTATGCCAAAGATTTCATTCATCACCATTAGCTTTGGAAACAAAGCATGATATTTCACAAGTTGGGAAGCATTGTTCATATCTAGCAGGTACATATCCCCTCTCCTAGAAGTTCTAAGAAACACCAATTCCAGAGGAATTGTCATCCCGAGTTTGAGGATAATGCACTCATGTTCTGTAAAAAGCAGTTGGTGCTTTTGATCATAGAACTAAGAAACACTCAAGAGATTGTGTTCAAGCTATTTGACAATGTGTACTTTGTCCACTTTTAACTTACCATTGGATATACTACCTCTACCAAAAATGTATCCTCCAGCTTCACCTCCAAACTGAACAGGACCTCCATTAAAATGTTGAAATTATTGTACGAGATATATGTTCCCTGTCATGTGTCTGGAGCATCTATTGTCCAAAATCCAAATATTTCCATTCTTGTCATGTGGATGTCCCAGCACATAAGGTGAAATGATTAGTTACTATTGGAAGCCCAGGCCTTATTGGTCTTGGAATCTTCCAATATAGATGACATAATTGAACCAAAATGTATGCATGGGGGTTCAACTATGGTTTGTGAAGAAAAGGTTTGGGCTGCAGCATCTTGTTTGATCTTCCATTCCATCCTATGGTTGATCATTGTAGATCAGCCTAAAGAGGATTGAGCAACATCACTTGCTTCTGAGGCTTCTTTGTTCTTGGAAGAAGTTATCACCACCTTTTCTTCCAAAGCAGTCTACTTCTTAGAAGATTTCTAAGGATTCCTTTTATTCCTTCATTTGTTCTTGGGCTTGTGTTTCAAAGATAATTTCCTTTCAGAAGAATTAGTTTCTTCCGAAAGCAACTTGGCTTTGGAAACAAGCTTTCCTTTCTTCAACACTTGAACCATATGTAAGGTCCAAATATGAAACCTTCCTGACTCCTTTCTTAACATTGTTTGCATAATGTGTGCTTGCTGGATTGTAGTAACAATCTTTAGCCATGTGGTTATACAGGTCACAAATTATGCACTCAATGTTAGCTTTGATATGGAATGGGGAATGATGTTTCTTGCACTTATTGCCTTCTTCAAAAGCCTTCCCCTTTAACTTTTGATTCTTTAGCTGGATAAGAGTGTTGGTACTATGCTCCTTTCATGAATCAGAGTTTCCAGCCACTTAGAATCCAGCTGATGTGAATACACCCTTTTTTTGCTTTGGGTCTATTTTCAACTTAGACTCAACAACCTTCTTAGCAGTTTTTCTTGCTGGCCTGATCTTATTCTTTCTATCTTTGGTGGTCAGAGGTTGATCATCAGCTATGTGGATGATGTTTTCTACCTTATCCTTCAATATGGTGGTCACCATTATTGTATCATTCTTCTGCTGATTTGGTAGTGGGTTAGCAGTTGGAACCTCTTGCTTATTAGTACCACATCTTGGCTGTAAGATATACACATAGGAGTGTGGTGGAGTAGTTTCATTAGTTCCTAACTCATTTTTGTTTTGATAACATACCTATGAGTGGGAGGATGATACAAGGATGGAGTGAAGTTATGCTCTTGAATAACATAGTTCTTTGCTTTAGCCTCAGCTACTACTAGCCGGGCTTGAGCCCCAGTCAACTTGGAGACTAACTCTTTTATATGAGCTCTGTAGTTTGAGTGTTCATGTTTTAAAGAAGATACAATTTTCTCTAACACTTCAATTTTGAATTTCTAGTTAGATTCTGCTCTCTTAAAATGAAAATTTAGTATGTTTAGGACTCAATATCATACTTAATTTCCATGTTGTAGTCCTGATACATTTTAACCTTAGCTATATAGCCTGGAGTACATAGATGTTCATATACATTGGTATCTTCGGTTCCAGTCATGTGAGCTTTAGCAGGGGTGATATCTTGCACCATAAAACTCTAATCGACCTTTGAGCAACAACTACAGTTTGTTGCTCAGATGGCTTGGTTGTAGCCTTTAGGGTAGTAGGATGTTGGGAGGCTTGAGTTGCTCTAAGATTAGATCTAGGAGCCTTACATTCCCTTTCAAAATGACCAAGTTAGTTACAGTTGTAGCACTTGGCTTTTGATTTATCAAACCCAAACCTGCAATTAGTTGGGTTATGGGGGAATTGCCTTCCAGTTCTCTTAAAGAACTTCTTTGCTCTGTAGGTTAAAAAAGCCATATGTTGGACAATGTTCATTTATTCTACATCATCTGGGCTAAAACACTCGAGATTATCAAAATAGAATTGAAAATATCTAGAGTGCTTATTTTATGAAACAAAAGCACAACTATCCTTGAAAGGATTTTGTTGAGCTTGTTGAGACCTGGGTGTTTAGGAAATACGATGTAGGGCCCAGAGGACTATGATGGCTGTTGGTTGTAGTTCAGGTACATCTGGGGCTAAGAGTTCTTCATCCTTTAGTAACATATAGAGTGTTCTTGATAGGGAGGTCTGAGTTTATTCACCTGATGGTCCTTCTTAGTCTCCATCTCCATACGATATCCATCAAGGATTCCATATAGTTCAGTCATGGTGAGTGTGTTCAGATTTTTAGTTCTCTTGATGGAGACATAGTAGAAAGTCCATTCATGAGGAAGTGCACTCATGAATTTTCTTAGCATATCTCTCTTCTCAAGAGTCACTCCCATACACTGAAGAGATGTGATTAAGTCCATGTACCTAGAGTATTGTTGGCTTAAGGTCTCAACAATAATATAACTGAAGTTTTCAAACTTCTGCTTCAGTACATTCTTCTTGGACTCTTTGATTCAGAGGAACCAGAGCATATAATGTCAAAGCATCAAAGAGTTCTTTGGCTGTCTTCAAAGCCTACTATTATGGAGTTTGGTATGGCTGTTAACAGCACAGTCATTGCTTTACTATCGATGTCCATCCTTTTAAAGTCTTCATCGGAGTAGTCTTCAACAGGCTTTTCTATCATGGCACCATTACCAGTTGGTGATGCCACTTTTGGCTTGTACGGACCATGAGTGACAGATCTCCATATCCGACTGTCTTGATACTTGATAAAACCTTTAATACATTGACACCAACTTCTAAAATTATCAAATAGGAGCCTTAGTCATGGTTCCCATCTCAGTCTGAGAGTATTTTGGTTGAGGGCCATTTGAGTAGAATGAGTGAGTATAAGAAACAAGGGTGATTTATGATGGTTAGATCTCACAATCAAGAACCTAAGAAGCTCTGATACCAACTGCAGGGTTAGTGTTGGTCTCTCAACACAAGATTTATCTCACAAACTCACTAAGTCTCACTCGGTTGATGAAGTAGAATCTCAACTAAGTTGATAAAATATAATAAGTTAATGAACACAAGAAATGGTTTTCAAGATAGTTGTATATATTACGTCTCAACTGAGTGTTACTAGACTCTTGCAAGCATATGTGAAAGAGTTACATTGAGAAACTATATATACGGCTATCTGCAGCCGGTTATACTTGGATGACTAGATAGAGCTTAAAGTATGGTCAACTACAAGGGCGTGGGAAAGCGCCATGCAGTATATCAAAGCTTGTAGCATGTGCCAGTCGGACCATACTTTTGTCCACTGTTTCATAGTTGGTTCTTCTGAAGGTTAAATGGCTTCGGAAGAATAAGTTCTTCCGAAACCATTTATACTTCGAAAGAATTAACTTCTTCCGAGACTTCTGCAAGTCTTCATGACTTTTTCCTAAGAAAGAATTTGTCTTGAATCTTCTAAGTGTTTAACTTCAGAAGGAGAACTACTTAGTCTCAGAAGACTGAGTTCTTCCTTTGGAAGTTCTTCATCTTTAAGCTTCGAAAGATCTTCAACATACCTTCGGAAGTGCATCTTTGTCTTCGGAAGTCTTCATTCAATTGCACTCAAAATGTTCTTAGTACAGTTTTGGTTGCACCAGACTTATCTGATCTAACAGCTTAATTCAATTGCACTCAAAATGTTCTTAGTACAGTTTTGGTTGCACCAGACTTATCTGATCTAACAGCTTACATTTAATGTAGAGTCAAAAGGTAGATTGACTTTTGACTATAGACTATGACATGTCATAGCTCACATCCTTATCTATTAGAAAAAGGATAAAAATACATAGGTCGAATTTACAGACTCAACACCCTAACCTACACTTGATAAAAGCATGGACTTTTCACCACCTCATGCTAGTTGGTGAGTATTCAGAGATGGCAGCGGAAAGGTTTGGAAGACTTTATCTTTGGCTTCAGAAAAATTGGTCTATTGTCTTCGAAAGATTTGATACTTAGCATAATTCACAAAGTAATATCAAATCTTTTGAAGTACTTTCCTAGTACTTCAAAAGTGCATGCTGAGAGCTCTGTAAGTTGTTCTTTGGTTGCATCAGCCTTTAAGTGTAATCCTTACAAACCCCCCTATGCTGACACTACCAAAACTGAAGAGACCTTTGATTCTTGATCTTCATCTTTTGACAGTCCTCATCAGAATCAAGACCATTCCCTTGATCATCAGCTAGTAAGGGTTCCTCGGACTCTTAAAGTATCTCCTCATGTCATAGAGATCATGCAGAGGGAGATCAAGAATGTTTTGCCAGAAGTACATGTGTTGACCACCTTGATCTCTATTGGCATACCATCTGTCTTGGTTGGTAGCAAATACCCAGGATCATATGGGTCTCTTAGTAGCAAAAGGCTCTACTATATGTGGAATTTGTTGAGTAGCATCTTCTTGAGGAACCTCAGGATGTTAAGACCCATCTTGAAGTGCAAAGGTGGATGCCTTGGACTTATTCTTCATCTTCTTATCCCTTCTAATGGCCATCCTTTTCCTTTTTCTGTATTTTAACTAAGAAGACTGTCGTGTAGTACCAGATTGTTCTTGTTTGTATTTCTTAAATGGATCCTTTTCCTTAACAGGTTCAGAAGGAGAAGGATCAAGACCATACTGTGGATCAGAAGATGAAGCTAGCTGATACACCACTAGGTCCAGTTTATGTTGTCTCTTAAGGTTCAACCTTGACCTTAGCTTCAGGTGCAGCGTGACTTGGTGGAGAATGCAAGTCAACCAACTTACCACTTTTGATCTTCTGCTTGACCACTCTAATGTAATCATCCATGGTTGATAGAGACATTGGACTAAGCCTTGTTCTGGGGAATCCATACAGCTTTAAGAAGCTCACTATCTTTTGTCTATTAGCAGACTTCTTCAAATTTACTCTCATGGTGGCTCTTGACTTTGTAGCCTCTCCCCTCATCATCCTCTTAGTAGCTTTTTTCTCTTTTAGAACTTGTTACTCGAGCTTCTTGAGGTATTCAAACTCTATGTATTTATATGATAAGGGAAGGAGGTTTGCTGCCTGATAGAGACATGTGGCACTCAGGTAGGTTATCATGTTTCGCCTATATTGTTCCCTACCTACTTGAGTTTGTTGCTCAATAGCCACAGCCTTTGCCTCAAGACTTTCCTGAACTGGGAAAGAGTAAGAGCTTTGTAGAGTCTTCTCCTTCTTGTTTCCTCCTGCATTTTGAGGAGCAATTCTACATCCTCACCCTCATTTCCCTCATTTCCCTCATTTGACAACTTATTATCAACCAGTTCATTGTTCTTCTAAGGGAATAGAGATGAGTTCATCAATGTTGTAGTTTCTTGTCCCAGATAGTTCAATCTGGTAGCCCTTAACTCATCATCTTGACTGGTTGGCCTGGAGGCAGCCCTGATTGTAGCTTAATAAAGCTGGTGGTCTCACTTGAACTCTCTCCCCTTATCTTCCTCTTTCTTTCTCTCTTATGCTCCTCAATCTCCTCAGAGGTCAACTTCCTCTTCCCTTTGTCACTCAATGGGCTATGTGACTCAGGGTGAATAGAGCTTTGGCCTTCATTAATTGGTTCTAAACTTGAGCTCTGGCTAGAGAGAGGCTATGAGACACCTTCACCAGCTGGTTCCTTACTGAGGGTAATGGGTGTTGAAGCATTTTTACTCTTAAGGTTCACATGCTCAACTACCGGGCCTTCAGCCAAGGTTACCCCTTCGAAGCTAATCTTAGGGTCCACCTCAACATCTAATTGACCAACAGTCTTTCTTGCTACCCTCTATCTAAATAGCTTGGTTCTCCTCTTGAACTCTTCAAGCAACCTATCTTGAATCTTATCAGCTAACCTTGCAGCTTGCCTACATAGACTTGGGTTGGAAAGTTGGAGGTCAACTAGAGAGGTGCTCTCATAGTATCAGGTTGTAAAAGTTGAAGATTTCTTGATGTCCCTAAGACATAGAGATTACTAGGGCTCTTCTTTCAGCATCATACCTGCATCCCACTATTGGATTTTTAGCAGGGTGAGATGGAGTAGGCATTACCCTTGGTATAAGCTTCTTAAACAACCTTTGAATGACTGAGTCCACATCAATATGAACCCAAGGATAGTGCGTCCTCTATGTCTATACTTTTAGAGAAACTCCCAGGTTTTATGATTGCAGGAAGGACTTTCCCTTTTTTTGGTTGCATCACCCTCTTGTATGTGGGAGCTAAGGGTTAGGTCCACCACATCCATATGTTCTTGTGGGCATGGTTAAGTTCTCCTGATGGATCTTCCAACTAACTTTCCCTTGAGATCGGTGATCTAAAGTTGTTGATCATTGACCTTTCTTTGTAAGGTAGCCATCTGCAATCACCTTTGAAACGAAATAGGTGCATGTTCTTGACATTTTTTGCACCTTTAGTTGCAGACTCCCCTCATCTTCATCAGAAGAATCACAGGGGGATTAGAGAATAAGACCAAAGTCTTCTTCCTCATCACCAGCATGGAGTTCTTGGCTTCTAGATTACCCTTGCACTATGATAGATTCAAGAGAAGTGTTAATAGGTTGGGTATCATGGTTGAGGTCTTAATAATGTAATTATTTGAAAAAGTGAGAGCCTCTTGTTAGGTTTGTTGGACACATTATCAAAGTTGTTTAACCATTTAACATGAAAATGCAGCGGAATCAAACCTTAATATTATGTTTTGTAAACTGAAAATTAAGGCATATTATATATCAACAACAAACCCAATATCATAGGATTAAATATATGTGAATGAACTAGCTATCAAGAAGAAACAACAACCAAAACAACACTCATGATACTACCTTTCAAGAGCTACCAAAATCATGAGGTATGAGGAAGATGATGATGTTCTTGAACGACCAAAACACCAAGGAAAGGTATCCTCAAGCTTCCATACCCACAAGCATCAAGCAAGCACCTTTGTTGCTAGGATTTGAACACCAAAAACCAAGAAGAAGCTACTGGAAAACTCCTTCCAGCCGTAACATTTCTTCAAGAAAAGGAGAGTTTGGTCCCTTTGGTCTTTTGCATGAGAGAGAGAGGGAGGTGGAGTGTTAGACTAGTAAATTAATCTCTATCCAAGACAACCAAAAGAGTCAACCACCTTAAAGGGGGAGGCCGAATTAGGGGTTCAAAATGGGTTTTCCCCCAATTTAATCACCCATTTTAATTGTAACTAGTCACTAATTAAGTTATGTAATTAACCTTTTAATTGTATAACTCATACACTCTTTTATTATTTGATGTAATTTAACCAACTTAAATAACATTACAAATAATACTCATGAACAAAATATCCTTATAAGTTGTTCCATCTCATATGCAATTTATTTAGAAAACCCATTTTCTAAATTGGTGTAATTATTTAATTGTATGATCATATCATCAATTAAATATTAATTGGTGTTGGCTAAGCTTGTTATTGGGTATGACCCGATTTGGATTATAACGTACTAACCACATCAATGTTCTATGTGTCTTGGCCATAAAGAATCCAACAATCTCCCACTTGCACAAGATTAATAGAAGATTGATGCAAGCAGTAAATACCGCCTAACAAAAGTTTACTACCCTTAATACGCATGACTAAAAGCCATTCAATAACATCATCCCCTTCAAGTATCCAACTTGAAATGATTTAGGTGAATCAATCTTTTATCCTTTTGTTACAGATGTCAAGTTAAATCCAAGGACACAGAATGATCATTCCTTGTTGATTTAACTTACAGGCCTTAGACATCTTGCTCTCAATGAATAAGCGGAACAAATTCCATCTTGACTACATACGTTTCTCACAATCACCTCGTGTCACACCTGAACTTAGCCTTATGTAATGTCCATTATTTCAGAGCAGTGAAGAACTAGCTCAATGTATAACACATTGGTAAATATCAAAACCCAATATGTATCTCAGGTCGGAGGATACTAAATAATATTCGCGTTTACTCAAATTTACTTATGATCAATCTCAAAGATTCCATGTAGTAAAATTTGAGACGCGGGTCAGCCCAATACTTGTATCCCACGAATATCTATGAACTTTGGCAGCAACCAATTACTCTATATTCATGCCTTATGACTATCCACCAATCCATATTCATAATAGTCTTACGTTCATATTTGCTCCCACAAACATGACCGACTACGAACATTTAGAATAATAAACATATTCATGGATGTATACATTCTAAAATGAACGTAACTCAGAATATCACAAATATATGAAAGAGTTAAATATTACATTGTTCCAAACTTTTAAATACTAAACAGATCAATTCCAATCTCTAGAACATCGATGTCCTAAGGCACAAGTATGACTTTCACGCTTTGACCTTTCAAGGAGCTTCGTGAGTGGATCCGCAATGTTTTGATCGGTGTGAACTTTACGAATACATATCTTTCCCTTTTCAACTTTATCCCTTATGTAGTTGAATCTCCGCTCTATGTGTCTAGTCTTTTGATGTGCACGGGGTTCCGTGATTTGTGCAATCGTACCGTCGTTATCACAAAAGATTTCTAGGGGGTCTTGAATGGTAGAGACCACCCCAAGATCTGTTATAAATTTCTTTATCCTTGTAGCTTCCTGAGCTGCTAATGAGGCGGCTATGTATTCTGATTCTGTAGTGGACAATGCTACCATGTCTTGTTTTGAACTCTTCCAGGACACTGCTCATCCATTCATAATAAAGACATAACTCGACTGTGATCGAGAATCATCTCGATCAGTTTGGAAACTCACATCCGTGTAACCCTTTACAACGAGCTCCTCTTCATCAGATCCGTATATTAGAAACATATCCTTAGTCCTCCTAAGGTATTTCAATATACTTTTAACAGCCATCCAATGGCTATTACCTGGATTCTACTGATAACTGCTTGTCATGCTTAACGCGCATGACACGTCCGGTCTAGTGCATATCATCGCATAAATGATGGATCCTATAGCAGACGCATATGGGATGTCCTTCATTTGATCTTGCTCATCCTTTGAGCTTGGACATTGAGATGTACTCAATATTGTCCCTCTTTGAATAGGTACCATACCTTTCTTAGAGTTTTCCATCATAAACCTTTTCAAGATTTTATCAATGTATGCACTTTGATTTAAACCTATCAACCGCCTCGATCTAACCCCATAGATCTTTATTCCGAAAATATAGGCGGCTTCACCTAGATCTTTTATGGAAAAACAACTTCCAAGTAAGGTTTTAACACCTTCCATGGTTGGAATATCATTTCCAAATAGTAGTATGTCATCAACATACAATACTAAGAATGTAAGATGAAGCCAAATTTCTTGATCTCTTCATTAAAACGTTGATTCCAACTTCTCGATACTTGTTTCAATCCATAGATTGATCTCTTTAACTTGCATACTTTATTAGGATGTCATGGATCGACAAAACCATCAGGCTGAACCATATGGACAGTCTCTTCGAAATGTCCATTAAG
>BJCO01725644.1:0-10533 GCA_018326465.1 Flaveria floridana | reverse complement strand
CGAATGAGTATTAGTTGATGTCCAATCGCCCGATTGAGGCCCAGACGCCCGATTGAGCCTCAATCGCACGATAGGCGATGCGATCGAGGGTTTCGGTCGCATAAGTCCAATCGCAGAGTAGTTCAGTCGTACGGTTAAGAGTTAGTCGCATATAGCCCAGTCGCATAGTGTCTAGTCGTACGGAAGGTGTAGGATACTGTACCTGACTCCATGACAAACAAACAGGGTAAGTCTCTTGACCCACATGACAGAACAGATGATTCAAAACCATCATCATCATCATCATCATCAAAGTCTTCATTAGCAGCAAAAACACCTTTGACAAAATTTTTTAAAAGTCAAGCTTTATCATAAATTAAATCAACAGATTTTTATCAAGGAGAGAATAATGAATTTAATGAACTAACATCTAATGAAGATGATGTTGACTTATTAGATGATTATCAAATTCAACTAATTACTAAAACCCACAAAGTTTCAAGTGTGGTTGATACTCCAACCTTCCAAACAAAGCAAACTAAAGGGTTTGATATATGTTCTAGTGGAAGAAAAGCTGGATCTTCCATTGTCTCTCCTAAACAAACAATGAATGAATAGGTAAGGCAAAGCTCCAAATCAGCAAAAACATACAACAATAACTTTTGATCTTTCTCTGAAATCAAATCTAAAATCAAAAGTTATAAACAAACAAGGCAATACAAATTTACCATACTATGAATGGTGTGATCGACGCACTCACAGCACTAAAATGCAAATATTGTAAATATTGCATGTACTGTCACATGAACAATCATAGTACTGAATCTTGCCATTTTCATAATTATTGTGCAATTTGTAAAAGAAACAATCATAGCACTGGTAACTGTTTCTTTAACAATAAAAACAAAAAGGAAAACACCCAATCCCAAGTTGAGAAACCAAATGAGAAACAAATAGTTGTTCCTAATAAGAACAAAGTAGGAGTTTCAAGACAAACTCCTCATCAAAAGATTGTTTTAAACAATGACAAAACATTTTTTGACACCTTTAAACAAACACCCAGGAGACATAAGTCTCAAAACAGACAACAATCAGACATTAGCGCTAATAGGAGAAGAGCTCAAAGTACCTCTCCTGACAGAGCTAAGATGAATCAAAGAAAATCTAGTGTACCTAGAATTAATAAACATCTAGACAATGCTACATTAGAAGAAATTTGCATTATGGGAAAAGATGGAAAACATAAGACCATCTTGGCTTAGGTTGCACCATCTAACTGATTTCTGTGTTTTCTCAGGGACATCAAAGAAAGCCTGACAACATTTGGTATGTTGATAGTGGATGCTCCCGACATATGATAGGAAATTGTTCCCTCCTTTAGGATTGTAAGAGCAAACATGGAGGAAATACAGCCTTTGGAGGTGACAAGACAGGTGGAAAGATAACTGGTGAAGGAAGGGTTGATCAGCTTTGAAAACGTCAACTACTGCTCTAATCTTCAGTTCACTCATCTAATTATGTCCCAAATCTGTGATTAGGGATACGCCACCTTATTTGAATCCAACAATTGCTACATCCTCAATACAAGTTTTCAAATACAAGAAGATTGTATCCTTTTGAAAACTCAACATCATAACGACACATAAATTGTTGATATGAATACTGTTTCAACAACTTCTCCTGAAACATGTTTACTATCAAACGCATCAGAAGAGGTTTCCTAATTATGGCACAGACGATTGGGACATTCTAATTATAACAGAATGAATCAACTAGTAAAAGGTGACTTAGTAAAAGGTTTACCATAAAAGGAATTCTTCTGTACAGACCACTGCAGTGCATGTCTGAAAAGCAAACAACATAGAGTGTCTTATAAGTCTAAATTGGTAAACTCTAATAACACACCGCTCAAATTGCTTCACATGGACCTGTTTGGCCCAACAAACATCCTAAGCATAGGAAAGAAGCAATACAGTCTTGTAATAGTAGATGATTACTCTAGATTTACTTGGGTTTTCTTTCTTCTACACAAGTCAGAAACACCAGACATTCTCAAAACATTTATCACTAAGATTGAGAATCAATTGGATCTTAAAGTCAAATCTTTAAGAAATGATAATGGTACTTGATTCAAAAATGACTCTATTTCTTCTTTTTGTGCAGAAAAGAGAATTAGTCATCAGTTTGGTGTAGCAAGAACTCCTCAGCAAAATGGAGTAGCTGAAAGGAGGAACAGAACATTGATAGAAGCAACTAGATCTATGCTAGTTGACTCTCTATTGCCCATATTATTTTAGGCTGAAGCAATCAATACAACTTGTTACATTCAAAATAGAACATTAATAATCAAAGAACATTCAAAACTTGAATTATTGTTTAAAAGAAAACTTGTCATTGGATTCCTTAGAGCATTTGGATGCTCTGTTTCAATATTAAACACTAGAGAACAATTATCCAAGTTTGCTTCAAAAGCAAATGAAGGATTCTTTGTTGTATACTCTAGAAGCTCAAAAGCCTACAAAGTATATAATCCAAGACTTAATGTTGTGGGAGAAACAACAGATGTTGTTTTTAATGAACATTCTTTAACAAAGAAAGTCATTGGATCAAACTGGTTGTTTCATATTAACTCACTAACAAAATCATTTGACACATCTTATTTTGATGTTTCAGCTACACAAGAAGATATATCGTATCCTACGGTACCTCCTCCAACAACCATTGATGTTCCATTAACTGCTGATCCTCCAAGGAGAACAACCACATCTCCTTCTATCACCATAGTTACACCTCCTCCAGAACAAATAAAAACACCCACTGGAATAACCACAACTACAACATCTTCATCAGCACCTGTGACCACTCAACCACCCAACCAACCAATGTCATATCATCCACACACAGTTGAAGAAGATGATGATTAACATTCCCTACTAGACACACATCATGATGATGAAATCTTAGATTTCTTTCATGATTCACCACAAACATTCAATTAACATACACAACCAGGTTGTCCCACAACTTCAAATACCCCTGCCCATCCTTCAACACCAGAACAAACAATCATAAATCTTGATTCTACAATCCCTATTGATTAAATTGAAACAACAAGAATACACAAAGACCACCCCTTAGAAAACATCATAGGTGACCTAAATACCAGATTGACAAGAAGTCAATCAGACATAGCAAACATTTGCTTGTATTCCTTTTTCTTATCTCTAATCATACCCAAAAACATCACAGAAGCACTTAAAGACAACAGCTGGATAGAAGCAATGCAGGAGGAACTACAACAATTCAAAAAGCAAGAGGTATGGATGCTGGTTGATCTACCTAAAGGTCAATATGCCATAGGCACAAGATGGCTATTCAGAAATAAATCAGATGATAGAGGAATTGTCATTAGAAACAAAGCAAGGCTAATTGCCCAAAGATATACTCAAGAGAAAGGCATTGATTATGATGACATCTTTGCTCCAGTAGCTAGACTTGAAGCCATCCGAGTATTCCTTTCATATGCCTTATCCAAAAACTTCACTGTCTTCCAAATGGATGTAAGATGTGCATTCCTTTATGAAAAGATAGATGAAGAGGTATATGTTGCTTAACCACTAGGGTTTAAAGATCCAAAATTCCCTCATAGAGTCTACAAATAAGTTAAGGCTCTATATGGTCTTCATCAAGCACCTAGGAAGTGGTATGAAACTTTATCCAAGTTTCTATTACAGAATGGGCATACCTGAGGGAAAATAGACCAGACATTGTTCTTAAAGAAGAAAGAACAAGACTTTTTAGTAGTACAAGTGTATGTGGATGATATCATTTTTGGCTCCATAAACATCCAACTTTATAAAGAGTTTGAAACTCTTATGCAATCTAAATTAAAAATGAGCTCAATGGGAGAACTCACCTTCTTCCTTGGCTTACAAGTTTAGCAATCTGCTGAAGGATTTTTATTAATCGAAGCAAGTATGTTCATCAGATATTGAAGAAATACAACATGTCTGACTGTACATCCAGCAAAACACCAAGCCATGATAGGCTCCTTGATAGGCTCCTTGATGTACCTAACCAGATATTGAAGTTTGGTCCAGATTCAGAAGGCACATCAGTTGATCAGAAGCTCTACAAATCCATGATAGGCTCCTTGATGTACCTAACAGCAAGCAGACCATACATCATGTATCCAGTATGCATATGTGTACAATACCAAGCAGATCTAAACGAATCACACATCAATGCAGTGAAGAGAATCTTTAGATACTTAAAGGGCAAACTAGCACTTGGTTTGTGGTATCCCAAAGATGGATATTTCTCTTTATATGAATACACAGATAATGATTATGGTGGATGCAACAACAATAGAAAATCCACTTCTGGCTGTTGTTAGTTTCTTGGATCTAGATTGATCTCCTGGCAGTGCAAGAAACAAACTAATGTCTCTGTGTCAATAGCTGAAACAGAATACATAGCTGCTTATCCATGCTGTTCTCAAGTGCTTTGGATTCAAAACCAAATGCTTGATTATGGCTTTAATTTTCTTAAAACACCCATACAAGTTGATAACATTGTTGCCATGTTTATAACAGTTTAACATTCCAAAACAAAACACATAGATATCAGATATCACTTTCTGAGAGATTGTTCAGAAAAGGGTCTAATAAAGTTGATCAAAGTTTATACAGACAACCAGTTAGCTGACCTTTTTACCAAATCATTTGATTCAACATGATTTGAATTTCTTGTTCAGTCACTTGGTATGATCAATTATGAATCAAACAAGTAATGTTTTGCAAAAACATTAAATCATACAATCTTGATTTTGTCAAAGTCCAAGTTTACATCAAACAAATCTCTTTCAAAAGTCATGATATCCCACAAATATTCATGTTACTGAATTAACAAACATTTTGGAATCATACATAACAATTCATGAGAAATGATAATACACTACATTATTTCTTCATTAGAGCCCTTTTTCACTAATAAAGACTGACAATACCTTGTTTGATATATGGATAGGCTCAACATGGGACACCTAACAACACATACAACAGTGAAGAATTAAATGCTCATGATTGTATAATAAACAACATATCTTGTTTTATGGTAAGTATTGGTCTGTCCAATATGTGTTATTGGTATAGTAACTACAATACACCAAGTGAAACATTTTATAAATTGATCAATCATACAATTGTCTCCTCTGTTATGATTATCATAAACCTGGAGCACATTCTGGCAATCTTTGTTGTGTTGAGCACAGACCTGAATGACCAACACAATGATCCCAAAAGATTCCCAATGAGGAAAACATCCTTTAAGGATGAACAAATAAAAGGAATCCAAAAAGGATCACCTTCCAAAGTGAAGTGAAAAAGAATCCCAATATGGATCAATCAAAAGGATCAAATTAAGCATTTATACTCCTAGGTAACTAGGTCCTAAGTATTGAAAGTACTTGCTAGTATATCTTGAGGAGGATTCATTTTAACATACAATCAGATGTGTGGTACAAACAACTCATAGAAATAAATCCCAAACATGATAATCACTTACTGTTTTAATCAATCATTAATACCATGCATGAGTTTAAGTGGATCCAAATATCTATAATCAATATTGTATTAGTCTATGTGTAATCTCAACTATATTAAACAACTCTATGATGATTTAAGATTAGTATGATCTCATGTTATGTGCAATGGTTCATGTACAAACATGCAAAGCAAAAAAAACTTTTAGTTAGATAAAGTATTATTTTGCTAAATTCTTATCACACAAGCAATCAAATTGGAGTTTGATCAATTTCCATTCAATCACATTTCAAATTTTTGTCAATTTATAAATGACTTTTATAAACATGCAAAAATTTAGGGGGAGAAATTGAACATGGAAATATCAATGTCAGTAGAGCAAGTGCATTATCATACATGTTAAAAGTTTAAAATAATTAAATTTTGAAGTTTTAAATAAAGCCAAGTCAAGCAAGCACCCAAACATAGCATTTTGACACACATACATATGCACAATAATGCTTGAGAATGATATTTTAAACATCCATAGATTGAAAATGTTAAAATTTTATATTTTAACAAACATTTTTAACTTCAGAAGAAAATTTAATTAAAATTAACAAAATTATGCTTCGGAAGAAAATCAAACATCCTTTGGAAGAAAAGTAACTTTTCAAACAAACAAAATAATTTTCAACTATACACAGCGGACACATAAACATTCATCCGCTGTAGCTACAGTATCCTTGAAAATTGTAAAAGGAATAAACAAACAAGTACACAACGGATGATGTTGGTAAGGCATCCCTTCTGAACACATCATCAATTCATAACGCATGAACAAATGTTCATCCGTTGTGAAAGTCATTTGAATAAAGAAGTCTATACAACGCATGTACAAATGTTCATCCGCTTTGTAAGATAAAATCACATAAAATTGTTTCAAGGGTCCACACGCATGACTAAATGTTCATCCGCTGTGAAAAACTAAACAGTTTTCAAAAGAATCTACAGCACATGAATAAGTGTTCATCCTCTATGAATAATCAAACAAATTTTCAAGTGTGTATAGAGCATAAACAAATGTTCATCCACTGTGAATACTTCAAACACATAGCGCATCGACAAATGTCCATCTGTTGTGAACAAAAATCATTCAAAGAATTCACAACGCATGAATAAGTGGTCATCCGTTGTATAATCAGTCAAAAGGGTCCACAGCGTATAAGTTTAAACTTGTACAACGGACACTGTTCACACAGCGCATGTGTACTCCACAGCGGACACTTAAAATTAATTTTTAGGTTAAATTGTTTTTACACAGTGGACACACTGTATACACAGTGGACGTACAGTCTGTCCATTGTATATATAGTTCACACTTGTAATTTTTTCATTCACCTTGAGTGAAAGTGAGAAAATTATTGAAATTTTAAAAACATTCAAACAGTGCGTTAAACCCTTAAACCCCTGATCATCCAAAACCTTAATTAGAGTTTATTTGTATTCTGATTCACAATCCATTAGGTATAATAAGATGATTGTTATCATCAAACATTCTTCAAAACATCCTGTTCATCTATTTTGATTAGAACAATGTTAGACCTAAGTCGAACATTGAACCAAAATAAAAAACGTAAATCTTTTGATGTTTAAAACCAAATCAAACACTAAATATATGTCAGATGACTACTGTTGACTATATATGAACTGTTGATTTGATGAAATTAAATTATTTGTTCATCATGACAATAGTCAGACATGATGTTCATGCCAAAATTCATACCAAATCAGTGTTGATCTTTGAAAATGTTGAAAGTTATTTGAAATATGTTATAACTTAGTAAACAAGTTCAAAATGATGTAATAAACATGAAAAGTTAGTTGATTTGGCATGACATTAATCATAGAAACATTAAATACATTTTCATTGAATGTGCATTAAATGGTCAATGTTGACTTTGATTAGTCAAACTAAAATTCATAAACATATTGATATGAAATGAAATTGATGTATGCAATGATTAAAACAACTTGTTGATGATAAAAAAACACAATACAATTCAATTTGTATAAAATCAAGTAAAAACAGACAAGATACGCATGATAAAATTTAACAAACTGTTGACTTTTGAGAAGTCAAATATGTTCAATTGCATAAGTGCTAAGATAAAACAATATCAAGTGTTTAATCATACATTTCAACATCTCATAACAAACACAACATTCTAACATAAAGTAGATCATTATTTCATCATTACACATCATTAGCATACATTATTCTAATGATCAACCTCTTCATGGCAGATATGGCAGACCTAGTGTTTGTCAGGGATTACAATATCTGTGTTTTTCTTCATCCAGATTCACCAAAGGCTATGAATTATAGAGACATCATACAAGCAATCAGACAGACAAGGCTAGTTCATGCTATGACAGCCAGGCCTGATATATATGAGGACCACATAGTCTAATTCTGGACTCATGCTCATTTAGAACAGATGAATGGCCAACAAGTGACTATATCTACTTTCCATAATAATCAAATAACTATCACAGAAGAAATCATAAGGAGAGTCCTTTAATTCGGAGAGGAAGGTGCCCAAAGACCAGTTGAGTTTGATGAAACCTATGTACTGCATGTTTTCAGACAAATTGGCTATACTGACACTATTGAAAGAAAACAGATCAAGAAGTCATATATGTGTGCCTAATTCAGATTCTTAATGGACACTTATCAAAAGACTGTGAATAACAGAAAGGCTTGTTGGGATGCCACTTCTCTGAGAAGTTCATCAGTAATTGCAAGCATTATAGCCAGAAGACCTTTCAACTTTGTTGCAAAAGTGGTGAATGGAATGGTGTATGACTTAGCTGAGGTGAGGAACAAGCTTCAAATGTTTCCAAGATTCCTTCAGATGTTTATTGATGATCTTCTACAAAACATTCCAAGAGAAGGTGCTATATTTCATCCTATTCATTTTAATGAACATGTGTTCACAAGGATAAAGTCTAGCTTGTATCATGGTGCTGAATTGCCTATTCCAGCACACATGATTGATTACAACATTCCTGTACCAGACATCTTCTTGAGGATTCCAGGACAAGATGAACGTCAGATGATGTTTCAACATGGTTTTCAACAAGAACCTATCATCCAACCTGTTCGTATAATTCAAGAAGAGCGAGCTGCTCCTGAACCAGCACCCATCTTACCTCATCCTATTGAAAAAAAACCAGAACTATTCAGTCAAGAACAAGAACACCTAATTGAAGAAGCTCAATAGATGGGAGAATTCCAGTTTGAGCATCATTTACCTTCACCACCACACAGCCCAATCAATTCAGATCAACAAACACTATCTTCATTTTTGAGAGATATGGATGCTTATTTGCAAGAACATTAAAGTCATCCAGAAGAAGTTAGAATATCTTCTCAACATAAGCAGACTCAAGAAGAACTAAGTGCTCATGTTGAACACATGGAGACAGAGGAACAAGGTAGTGAGATTCCCACTGAGAAATAGATTGAATACTTAAAAGTGTTCTTATTCACTGAGTATAACAAGCTAATTGAGAAGTCAAACAACAAGGCTAGAAAGCTAAAAGATAAGCTGAAGAGTAGAGATGAAGAGATAGCTAAGCTCAAATCAGATCAGACAGCTCAAAAGTTAATGGTTCAAGTTCTAGAACAACAACTTACACAAGCAAAAGAAGAGCTGAAGGTGAAAAACCAAGATTTAAGTAGTGCAAGACTTGATATTGCATACTTAACAGAACAAATAGAATCTAAGGATTTGGAGATAGATGAGCTTAAAAGCACAATTTCAACTCAAAAGGAAGAAATTAAAAGGCTTAATCATGATTTGGATTATACAAACACTCTACTAAATGAGGAAGAACATTCAGATGGTCAAGAACAAGACAAGAGTGATGAGGTTGAAGAACAATTCATGGCTCAAGCTGAAGTGATAGGATTAAATGTATAGATCTGTGATGATATTAGAAGGCAATTCAATCAAATACAAACTCGGTAATTGTTGGACCAAAAGAACCAATGAGCCAAGATCAGGAGAACCTCTAAGTCCCACATGACATCACAACAACTGTTGAAGGCTTAATCAGCAGTTTGACAAAGACTGAAGACTTAACAGCTGAAGATCAAAGATCTGAAGAACAACAGCTGAAGATCCCAAGTACTGAAGACAAGTACTGAAGTCTGAAGTACTAAAGAATACAAGTACTGAAGACTTCAAGTACTGAAGACTCAAGTGCTGAAGATCAACAACTGAAGAACTAAAAAACTGAAGATCAACAGCTGATGCACAAAGTCTAAAGACAAAGACTGAAGACATCAGCTGATGACAACCACTGAAGTCATCAGCTGATAAAACGTCTGAAGCTCAAAGACTGAAGACTAAGTGCTGAAGCTTCAGAGTTTGTCACAACAGCTGAAGAAGTCTTCTTCAGTTGTTGTGATTGTTTTACTTTTCAGTATTTGTAATTTTCCTTTTTAGTAGTTTGTACAACAGCTGAAGAGTTTGTTCTTCAGCTGTTATAGTTCAGTAGTTGTAAACAAGTGAAGAGTTTGTTTTTCAGTTGTTGTAGTACTTTAAGTAGTTTCTTTTCTTCAGTATTTTGTAATAAGTAGAACACTTAGCATTTTGTAAGAACATGTCAGCTGTTTGACATCTTCAGTAGTTTAGTGTTCTTTCAGTAGGTTGTTAATAACGGTTTGATGTCACTATCAAGTGACATCAGCCTACGTCATTCTTCCTATAAAAGGAAGATGAACTAATTGTATCCATGCCGAAACGTGTGAGTAATAGAAAATACCTTTTTGGCAGAATTGTTCTCTCTCTATATATTTGTACCGTTACATGCAAAATCATATGTGTTCTTGCTGTAATTGTTAATTCTCGTGCTAAATCCGCTGCGAATACAACCTAATTGATCAAACTAGAGGCTGAGATCCTGTCAAATGGTATCAGAGCTGGTTAATCATTGATCGATTTAACTATTGATCATTTGA
>BJCO01725643.1:0-18304 GCA_018326465.1 Flaveria floridana | reverse complement strand
GATACCACTTGTTAGGACCGTGTACGTACGGAGTACTAACTGATTCAACATGTAACCGAATCAAATAGCATGGAATTCTATTTGATTGGCGATCCAATCAGGGAAACCATTAATCCGATCAAACCTAAGGATTAGAATACATTAAGAATAGACTAGGAATGATCAGAAACGATCTATGAACTTGGAAGGGATGATCTGGACGAACTTGGACGGCTAGGGTTGTGAATTCTCGAAGTGCTACGTTTTTCCATGAATTAAGTGGTATTTATAGGTTACAGCTTTCATTCCTACGACTGAGCTATGCGTATGGTTCAGTCGTGTGACTGAGTCATACGATTGGTTCATTCGTACGATTGAGTTAGTCTTATGACTCAATCGTGCGATTGACACAATCACCTGGTTCAGTCATGCGATTGGACCATTCGCATGGTCCAGTCGTGCGACTGAATCATGAGACTAAGTTAAACACATTCCTGAACCTTTAACAATTCAGAACTATGTCTAACAACTGTATACCTATATAACATGTTTGTATAAGCGTGTAACATATAATGATATAAATATATAAAACGTTAAGCAACCAATACACAATCAATCAAAGAGTTTTCATTACATTGATCAAACATTACATATATGTAACAAAATGAAAGTCTATTACATTTGAGCTCAATAGAACTAGAAGTAGGGACATGTGTACTAACAAAAATTTCAAACTCACAACCTATATCCTTGTACAATTTAAGAAAACTACCCAAAACTCTCGGCTAGATTAACCATCATAAGTCCACATAAAATAATGATTTAAACAAAATCATCATTATCAAATAAGAGGTGGCATGCTTAGAAGCATTTAGTCGGCCCTTTTAATTTCAAATGCCACTAAGCTAATTCTAATGAAGACACATCACATTAAGGATCATCATTTCTTTATGAGAGGTGGCAGCCAAACGGCCCAAGGTGTCAACAACTCATCACCAAACAAATCAATTATATAATCCAAAGTCCAAGCGCCTAAACCTCTTCAAACTTGTTCGAACGACCGGATTCATTACTCAAACCCATAACTCACCATTAACTCTCAAAAATCTCTAGAAACTTTCAGGTTTTAGCATCAAACAAGCATCAAATTTAAGTCCACAACTAAACAACAACACCCAAAACCATCGAGAAGATCGATTTCTTTGGAGCTCAAGGATCACCATTCAAGCTGTGGGTTCTAGTCACCTTGGACACTTGTAATCAACCGTTTCTTTCCAAGAAAATCAAGGTTCTAACTCATCCAAACTATCTTGAATTCTTGTTACATATGTGTAATATAGACACATGTAACCAAACTCTTGGTTATATTCAACCAAGTCATCCCTAAAACCATACATGTACTTAATCACTTCTAAAAACAGTAATGAAATGTTAAGATACTGAAAAATCCAGAAGATTTAATATAAAAAGGATTTTTGATTTAAAAACAAAGATTTCTTTTGAAATAATAAAGAAAAATGAGTAAAAATATAAAATGAATGTGATTGTGGCAAAAAAAATTAAAATAATAAAAAAAAATTAGAAATAATTATCTGGAAAATTTGAGAATTTATTACTTGATATTCGAATTTATGTGATTTATCTTTTTTGAACAGAAGATGAAATGCTTATTAAATAATTTAAAGCAATAAAAATCTGGGGATAATTTTATAATGACCCCACTGTTGAGATGAAATTTTATAATAAATTTCATAATTTAATTCGTTAAAATGAATTAAATATGTAGTTTTGAATGAATAATTAGTAGAAAATCAGAATAAATTGGTAGAATGTTTGGAAAATTCTGAAACGTTTTTAGTAAAGTTTATGGATTATTTGGGAGTTTCTATGAAAATTTCATAATTTTTGGAAAACCGTAGCATATTCTGCTCTATTTTGTGAATTTTAAAGGCAAAGACTTTTAGGAATTAATTGAAAAGATAAAACTGATTTTGATGAATATTCACTGATTATTTTTATAAAATAAAATAAATTATGCTATAAATTGAAGTGCTAAAAATTTTAAAGAAATAAATTTATTTTATTTCTAACTATAGATTAATTTTTATAGGATTTTGCTGGGAACAATGGTGAGTTCATAGCCCCTTTTTCATACTTTATATTTTGGGGGAAAAAACATACTTGTTATGTTTTCATTTGATTCATATTTTAGTAAGATATTTTGTGTTACACTGTCAAATATTGCCAACCCGCAACCATTAATTCAAATTGAGGAACAATCTGATAATATTGGTAGCGCTATTTTGGAAATTATTTTCCTACACCAACAAAAATGAGTGTTGTGATGCTATGTTATCTGATTTTATCTGTGATTATTTGTGATAGTTGTATAATCACTTTGCATTCTGTAGGTTTGGTTGCACTCTTATTTTAATATTGTATCAAATTATGTGTTTTGAGTTATTAAACATATATTCTCACCAAATCATGTTGACAGTTTTTAGTATGCTTTTTCATGTATTTGAAAAGTGCCTAACATTGTGTTGTTATCATTCGATGTACTCAATGGCTGATACGAGGTCATTGGGAAAATGTGTGCGAAAATAACAATCAACCCGTTTGATCTCAGTTTGTCAGTGAATGCTCACATCCACTATTGAAGATATGAAGATGTTAGAATTAATATGTAATAGGCTTACTTTGTTTTTGACAATATCTTCTATTTTGACAAATTTTGATGCAATATTTGGAATGTAACCCTAATGTCTTATTATGTATATATTAGTTATGTTTGCTAAAAACTATTTATATCTTTCAGTGAATCTGTGATCAATGCGTTCTTGTCCAAAAAGTCACATCGTGTACTACATGCTTCCCTAAGGATGTGACAATTCTAAATTGATATGTATTCAAGACCATTGCCCTTAACACAAGGTGTGTGCTCATTACAAACAATGTTGGATGATTCCTAAAATTGTTGATTTTTGATATTATACACTCTATACGCAATAGAGAATGAGGGATATCCAACAAAGATAGCATCATCAGACTTTTCAACAAATTTCGCTAAATTGTATTTTCTGTTAAGGATGGTACATTTGCTGCCAAAGGATCTAGGAAAGCCAATGAACAGTGGCCTCATGTTCCATAGCTCATAAGGTGCTTTTCCATGTCGCTTAAATATAAGAACATTGTTCTACACATAACATGCAGTACAGGCTGCTTCTGTCCAAAAGGTTAAGGGCGGTTTTGAGTCTGCTAACATAGTTATAAAGCCCCATTCTCGGGACACTTACAATTGGTCAATCATTACATAAAACATTTAAAACGCACATTTTGCAACGGAATTTAAAGTTTTCATTAATAATTTAAATTATGATAAAACATCATGGTAATCATTTACATCTCAACATTTGTATTAGTATAATAATCATTCTTAAAAGTGTGGATGCCATACTAAAATAATCCCTAGTGGCTTATGCATCCATGCATTCACCTCCTTAGCATCAAACAATTACCTGCCAACTATTATGCATACAAAAAGTCAGCGACGTTGAGTGAGTAGTGTTCATAATAAAATACATTGTTTTCGTATAAACATATGCATTACTTTCTTTTTGGATCATACATCGTACGCACATCTAGATGATAATAATTCTTATTATTTTTCATCATCATTCATTATTCGCTTTTGTTCTTTCATTTGTTTTTGTACTTTCGTCCATTATCATCTTTCATTTCCTTATGGATCCTGTCGTATGCTAAACCCCCAACATTGTGCATGAATCTGGTACTTTATCGGGCTTGTGAAAAAACCCCTAATCATTGTGCACGAAGCAGAGACATTATGCACCAAGCAAATAATTATGCACGAAGCAAATAATTATGCGCGAAGCAGTTACATTGTGCACGAAGCAAAATACAGTACCGGGGTAAGCGACAAGGATCCCATCGTTCATTAGTTCTGTTTTCGTCATTCATTATCTTTCACTTTCGTTACGTAGTACTTTACTTACATATTCATACATATCAAGGATAGTCGCATAATAAATATAACGTTTTAATAACTACTTAACGTGAAAAGATAACATATCACACATAACAGCGGGTCATGCAAAGACTTAAACATGCATCATCATCGTTATCATCTCGCGTGAGAACTGCCCATTCATGCGAGAACCTTACTATAGTCAAATCCTACGCATCAAATCATCACTGTCGCACGAGAAATACTAGTCGTGCGAAAACATAAAGGTCGCACGAGAACTTCCTGTCACGCAAGAACATACCATCACGCGAGAACTTCCTATCACTTGAAAACTATCCCCTTTCGCGTGAGAACTTGTCAGATACAAATTTCATAAAGTACAACTAAACTGCTTGAGCGAAAACTACGGGTTTTTCCCGGCCAGTCATAACTTATCATGTTTAAGGTTTTTCTAACATTCAAACATCTTAACCTACATCATTTCAAGCATAAACAAGCATTTTAGTATGCATAATAGCCCCAAAACACAAAACTTGAGTAAAAAGGGGACAAGAAACTCACCACTTGAAGTTCTAGAACAACCATAACCTTTCTAAAGCCTTTTGCCGAGCGGAAACTACATAACCATGCGTTATATTCATCAATAATCGTTTCTTAGTACATAACACGAGTTACAAACCATAAACACTTTGTTTCTTCACTTTCTCTCTCTATATAGCCGCTTTCTCTCTCTAGAAGCAATACTTCTTGCGTGAAAATAGGGTCAGACGGGGTGTTCTCAGCTATTTATACCAAGTTCCAACTTTTTGCTCAAACTTCTCATGCGAGAACCTCCTTTCACGCAAGACCTTTTCCAACCTTATTTTCTTGAAATTTTCGGGTGTTACAAGTCCACCCCCTATTTAGGTTTCATCCTTGAAACCTGTCAGTTCTCAAACAACCGCGGATAATGCTATCTAATTTCTTCCTCAGTCACTCATTTAGACTCGGACCCCTTTCTGTGTTTCCACTGTACTCGCACAAGTGGAACCACTTTATTCCTTAACCTTTTCTCCTTTCTATCAATGATGGCCACTGGTTGCTCCATATAAATTTAGCCGTTCATCCAACTCGATATCCTGAAGTGGCACAATCATACCTTCATTGGCTAAGCACTTTCTTAGAAGAGATACATGGATCGTCGGACGAATTCCACTTAACTCATAGGGTAACTCCCATCGATAGGCCACCTCTCCTACTTGAGAAATGATTCGAAAAGGCCCTATATACCTAGGGCTTAGATTTCCTCTCATTCTAAAGTGGATGATCCCTTTCCAATGCGAGACCTTCAACATAACTCTATCACCCACCTTGAATTCGATCGGCCTATGGCTCTTGTTGGCATACGACTTTTGTCTATCTTTTGCTGCCTTCATAAAGGCCTTGATCTTTTCTAACTTTTTAGTCGTAACCTCGATCTCCTCAATGCTTGCCAACTTCTTCTGGCCAATGTCACCCCAACATGCGGGCGTTCTACACTTCCTACCATATAGCATCTCATAAGGAGGCATACCAATGCTGGCATGATAACTGTTGTTATATGAGAAATCGGCTGATGGTAAGTGTTCATCCCAACTTCCTCCAAAATCGATCACGCATGCCCGTAGCATATCCTCCAGTGTTTGGATCGTCCTCTCTGACTGACCATCTGTCTGAGGATGGTAAGTTGTACTGATATGTAACCTCGTCCCCATCGCATCATGAAATCACTTCCAAAACTTTGATGTAAACTGAGTGTTATGGTTGGATGCGATAGACACTAACACACCATGACGAGTCACAATCTACTTAATAAAGAGATCCACTAACTTCTCTAAAGAATACGTCTCACGGATCAGCAGAAAATAAGCACTCTTCGTCAGACGATCTACTATCACTCATATGACATCGTGCCCCCTTGCCGTACGCGGTAACTTCACAATGAAGTCCGTGGTGACGTGCTCCTATTTCCACTTGGGTATATCCAAAGGTTGGATCTTCCCGTATGGCCTCTGATACTCCGCCTTCACTTGTAAACACGTAAGGCACTTATTCACGTACTACACTACATCGCGCTTCATTCCCAGCCACTAGTAATCTTTCTTCATGCCCTGATACATCTTCGTGGCACTGGGGTGAACCGAATATCGAGTCTTATGAGCCTCATCCATGATCTTTCCTCGTAGATCCCCGTAACGAGGAATCCACATTTTCCCAGATCGAGTTCTAACACCGAGAGTGTTCTCACCCAACTCCGCAACTAGGTCGTTCATCCTTTCCAAGTTAATCCGATCTTCTTTCAGCGCTGCACCCTAAAATTCTTTGACCAGTTTCATCACTTCAAGGGTTATAACCAACTGATAAGCCTTCACCTGAATCGGCTCGGGTTTCTCCTTTCGGCTAAGGGCATCAGCCACCATGCTTGCCTTGCCCGGATGGTAGTGGACCTCACAATCATAATCCTTGATCAATTCTAATCACCTCCTTTGCCACATATTAACATCCTTTCGCTTGAAGAAGTACTTCAAGCTCTTATGGTTAGTGAAGATAGTGCATTTCGTCACGTACAAATAGTGCCACCAAATCTTCAATCCAAAGACTACAGTCGCCAACTCCAAATCATGAGTAGGGTAGTTAGCCTCATGGATCTTCAACTGTCATGATGCATAGGCTATAACCCTCCCCTGTTGCATTAACACGCAACCCAATCCTGAATAGGAAGCATTCGAATAGACCACCAAGTCTTCACTCCCTTCGGGTAACGTCAAGTCAAGAGCTTGAGTCAACCTTGTCTTCAGCTTCTCAAAAGGTTTCCCCTGCTCTAGACCGCATGTAAACTTCACATCCTTATGGGTCAACTTAGTTAATGGTGAGGCTATATTGGAGAAGTATTTGATGAATCTTCTGTAGTAGCCCACCAAACCCAAGAAACTATGAATCTCGGATGGCGTCTTTCGAGACTTCCATTGCATCCCTGCCTCAACCTTCGTCTGGTCTACCATATCCCTCCGGGTTGACCAGATGACCCAGAAACTGAACCTTGCGCAACCAGAATGTGCATTTGGTGAATTTGGCATACAGCTTCTCCCTTCTAAGCATCTCCAGCACCTCCCGAATATGACCGGCATGTTCCTCCTCTCTCTTTGAATAAATCTAGATATCATCGATAAACACAATCACTGATTTTTCCAGTATAGGCTGACACATCCTATTCACCAAATCCATAAAAGCAGCTAGCGCATTGGTTAAACCAAAAGACATCACGAGAAACTCATAGTGTCCGTAACGCGTAGGAGAAGCTATTTTAGGAATGTCCTGCTCCTTCACCTTCAGTTGATGGTAACCAGATCGGATATCTATCCTCGAGAACCAACTGGCACCTTGGAGCTGATCAAACAAATCATCAATCCTCGATAACGGATACTGGTTCTTCATCGTCAACTTGTTCAGCTCACGGTAGTCGATGCACATCCTCATGCTACCATCCATCTTCTTCACAACCAAGACCGGAACACCCCACAGAGAGAGACTTAGTCGAATGAACCCCTTATCTAGTAACTCTTGTAGCTGAGTCATCAATTCCTTTATCTCGAAAGGAGCTAGATAACAGCGCCTTAGCAACAGGTTGGGCATCGAGTATCAGATCAATCTAGAATTCGATCTCACAATTAGGTGGCACACCTGATAAATCTTCCGGGAATACATCAGGGAAGTCACATACGACCGGTACGTCCAACAATCGTGGTACCGACACATCCACATCCTACATATAGGCCAGATAGGCACCACATCCATGCCTCATGCACTTCTTTACCACTGCCATTGAAATCACCTTCGGAACCGTATTAAGTCTATCGCTATAGATCTTCACCGAACTCCCATCCGACGCAGTCAGTCGAATCATCTTCTTGCAACACATGATGTTTGCCTCATAGGCTGTTAGCCAATCCATCCTAGGACTACATCAAATGCGCCTAAGGGAATCGCAAACAACCTAGGAGAGAACCTATGGCCTTCCAACTCTATGTCATAATCCTCTACCACATCAAAAATCCTGGTAGACTTACCAATGACAATTTCTACATCCAAGGGTTTATCAATCTTTCTATTTCTAACGGGAAACTTATCACTAAATGCAGCAAAAATAAAACTCCTACTAGCACCGGAATAAAAAATCATAGATGCATAACTTTGGTTTACTAGGAATGTACCTAACATAACATCAGGGTCCATCCTAGCCTCCTCCCAGGTCATAGTAAATGCCCTGGCTTTCGCTCTCTATGTTTCATTCTCCACCCCCTTCTTTGCCCTGGAGCTCTCAGCCCTCAACTTCCTGCAGTCTCTGCTCAAATGCCTTACTTCACTGCAGTTAAAACATTTCACCCCTCTACAATCTCTTGCCTTATGGCCCTCCTTCCCACATTTAAAGTAGATATTCAATCCCTACTTACATTCCCCTATATGCTCCTTTCCACACTTCTTGCATGCTTTCTGTCCCCCTGTTAATGCCTTTCGATTGTCAACCCTCATCATTTTACCACCAGCCACAAAACCACCACTGTTGTTCCGCTTCCTAGTCCTATTCCACTTCTTCTTCACATCCATCATTGTCGTCACCTCCCGCTCATCATACAGTCTCCCAGCTAGATTGACCACAGACCTGAACGTCCCTGGCCGAGCGACGATCAGATGTCTATGGATATCCATCGGCAGACCTTGGATGTACCTTTTAATCTTTCTCGACACATGCATCACCTGATCTGGCAGCAGTCTTGCCATCTCGTTGAACTTTGTTGTGTACTGTTGGTGCGTCATAGTTCTCACCTCCAACTGTAGGAACTCTCTCTCGACCTTATAGATTTCCCTATGAGGACAAAACTCTTCAATCACCAGCTTCTTTAGCTCACTCCACTTCATCCTCCGAATCACCCTACTACCCTCAGCTTGGATAATGTTGTCCCACCAATATAAGGGCGAATCCATAAACGAGTGGGTAGCAAACTTCACCTTCTGATCCTTTTGGAACTCACTAATATCAAGTACCGCCTCTATCTCCCTCACCCATTAGTGAGCAGCCGCAGCACTCCCATTCCCATCAAACGTCAGGGGCTTGCACCTTTGGAATGCCCCATAGTTGCACACCTTCACAGTTTCCTACATTGCTTCCTCGTCCTCATCATCACTAGAGATGACCATCTCAGCCTGTGGTTGCTCCATCTCCCCTGAACCACCCTCTTCGCCCCTTACCCTTGCGGTGTTCCTCTTCTCCTCTTCTCTTTCCTTTCATCCTCCCTCACAGCTCTAATAACCTCGGTCATCACAGATGGCAGAATTGTCTGCATGACCTGATGAACCTCCTTCACTACCACCTCCTTCACTGAGGCCCTCAGATTAGCACTCTTATTGCTGCCTTCATGGTGATGAATCTCGGGATCTACAGGTGTCGTCTCATCAGTTCTAGCCCTATTTCTTGTGGCATGCGGCCCAACACCACATCCACCACGTACTCCACCTCGGGAAGCCTTTGAAGATCTACCACCAGCCATCTCTAAGTGCCATAAGATTCTAACACTAACACGCTCATTCAAGGTAATAGCTCAGATTATGTCAAGTATAATAAGTTTCTAATTACAGTGGCCAGTTGTGATTAGCCACTTACTTTACTCTTCATTCTCCAAGCATTTCCTATCCTAACTACATTAGTATCCAAATCTATTAAGGGCATATAAACCACAAATAATGCGCACATAATTTCTTTTGTACCAATAACTTTAATTAAAGTTTTACCTGCAGGCATGTAGCTATAAGGACTGACATCCCTTTCCCTTTCATCCCATTCTTAGTTTAAGTCTTAGGTTTTAAAAATATTTTACCCAATTCTTTTAAACTTTGGCTTTGATACCAACTTGTAAGGCCCTATTCCCGGGACGCTTACAATTGGTCAATCATCACATAAAACATTAAAAACACATCATTTTACAGTGGAATTTAAACTTTTCTTTAATAATTTAAATTATGACAAAACATCATGGTAATCATTTACATCTCAAAATTTTTATTAATACAATAATTATTCTTAAAAGTGTGGATGCCAGACTTAAATCATCCGTAGTAGCTTATGCATCCATGCCTGCACATCCTCAATATCTAATAGTTACCTGCCAACTATTACGCATAGAAAAAGTCAGCGACGCCGAGTGAGTTCTAGTTTTCATAATAAAATACATCGTTTTCGTATAAACATATCCTTTACTTTCGTGTGTCATATGCTTAACCCCCAATATTGTGCATGAAGCTGGTACTTTATCGGGCTTGTAAACAAACCCCTAATCATTATGCACGAAGCAGATACATTATGCATGAAGCAAATACATTGTGCACGAAGTAGTTACATTGCGCAAGAAGCAAAATATAGTATTCGGGGTAAGCGACAAGGATCCCATCGTTCATTACTTCCATTTTCGTCATTCGTTATCTTTCACTTTCGTTACATAATACTTTACTTACATAATCATAGATATCAAGTATAGTCACATCATAAATATAACATTTTGACAAGCAATTAAAATGAAAAGATAGCACATCACACATAACAGCGGGTCATGCAAAGAGTTAAACAACATCATCATCATCATCATCTCGCGACTATAGTTAAATCCTACGCATCAAATCAACACTGTTGTGTGAGAACTACAAGTCGCGTGAAAACATACAAGTCCTATTGTGCGAGAAGATACCATCGCGCGAGAACTTCCTATCATGTGAAAACTATTCCCTTTCACACGAGAACTTCTCATATTCAAATTTCATAGCGTACATCAAAACCGCACACACGAAAACTACGGGTTTTTCCTGCCCAGTATGCATAATAGCCCTAAAACGTAAAACATTCATAAAAAGAGGACTAGAAACTCACCTCTTGAAGTTCTAGCACAACTACACCCTTCCTGAAGCCTTGCCAAGCGAAAACTACATACCATGCGTTATATTCATCAATAATAATTTCTTAGTACATAACACGAGTTACTACACGAGTTACATACCTTAAACACTTCGTTTATTCACTTTCTCTCTCTACACAACCACTCTCTCTCTAGCAGCTATGCATCTCACATGAAAATAGGGTCAGACTAGGTGTTCTTAGCTATTTATACCCAGTTCCAAGTTTTCACTCAAACTTCTCGCATGAGAACTTCGCTTTCCTTATTTTATTGAACTTTCTAGGCATTACAATAGTTCTAGCAGCCTCAATTGGTGTCATGTTCCTCCTCTCAGCAACACCATTCTGTTGAGAAGTTCTAGGAGCACTATATTGCTTGGAAATCCCTTTTGAGTTATAGAATGAATCAAGAACTTGAATTTTAAACTCAGTCCCTTGATCACTTATGATTATTTTTACCTTGTGATCTATTTGATTTTCAACTTAAAAAAAGATTATAAAGTTTCAACTATTTCGTCTTTAGTTCTTAAAAAGAAAATCCACGTAAATTTTGTGAAATCATCAACAATCACAAGATAATATGATTTTTTTTCAATGCTCATTGTACTTGTAGGACCAAACAGATCCATGTGCAATAAATGTAATGGGTGGTGATAGAGTTAACCTTTTTGGATTTATGTGAAACTTTATGTTGCTTCCATTTTAGGTAAGCAACATAGTTGTCTTACAAATAAATTCCTCTTTAGGCACACCATGTACCAAATTATTTTTAACCAATTTATTCATGGTTTTAAAATTAACATGGCATATTCTTTTATGCCAAAGAATTGACTCATCACCATTTACTTTGGAAAGAAAGCATGATACTTCACCCTATAGGAAAGCTTTGTTCATATCTAGATTGTACATATCCCCTCTCTTGGGAGATCTAAGTAGCACTAATTCCTGAGGAATTGGCATCCTAGGTTTGAGGATGATGCACTCATGTTCTATGAAAAGCATTTGGTGCTTTTTATCATAGAATTAAGAAATACTAAGGTGATTGTGTTCGAACTGTTTGACAGAGTTAACTTTGTCAAATTTTAACTTACCATTGGATACACTACCTCTACCAGATATGAATCCTACTGCTTCACCTTCAAACTAAACAGGACCACCATCAAAGTGTTCAAACTGTTGTAGGAGAGATCTATTCCTTGTCATGTCCCTATACATAAGGTAAAATGGTTTGTTACTATTAGAAACCTAAGCCTTTTGGTCTTGGCCTCTTCTAATTCAGATGATATAATTAAATCAAAATATATGCATGGGCATTCAATTATGGTTTGTGAAGAAGAGGATTAGGCTGCAACATCTTTTCTGATCTTCCATTCCATCCTATGGTTCATCAAGCTTGATGATCTTGAGGAGGCTTGTGCAACATATCTTGCTTCCGATGCTTCTTTCTTCTCGAAAGTAGTTGTCACCACCTTTTCTTACAAAGCAGTCTTCTTTTTGGAACATTTCGAAGGATTCCTTTTGTTCTATTGTTTTGCTTCCGAAGCTAGTTTGTTTTTGGAAGTACTTGCTTCCGAAGGCACTCTAGCTTCAAGGGAAAACTTAGGAAGCTTTTGGTTTGTTCTTTAGTTTATCTTCCGAAGTTAGTTTCCCTTAGGAAGAGTAAGCTTCTTCTAAAAGCAACTTGACTTCGGAAACAAACTTTCCTTTTCTTACACTTGAGCCATATGGTAAGGTCCAAATGTGAGACCCTTCTTGACTCCTTTCTTAGCATTAGATGCATAATTTGTGCTTGCTAGATTGTAGTAATAATCTTTAGCCATGTGGTTATGCAGACCACATATTATGCATTCAGTGTTAATTTTGATGGGGTAAGTTGAAGGTTGCTTTGGAGTTTCTTTTCTTAATTATCAACCTTCCCCTTCAATTTTTTATCCTTCTTTAGAACAGAATTGCTGGTACTACATTCATTTCCTGAATCAGGATTTCCAACCACTTGAAACTCAGCTGATATGAATACACCATTTTGCTTTGGGTCTATCTTTAACATTAACTCAGCCACCTTCTTGGCAATTTTTCTTGCTGCCCTGATTTTGTTTCTTCTAGCTTTGGTGGTTAAGGGTTGATCATCAGCTCTGCGGATGAGGTTTTCTACCTTATCCTTCCCTATTGTGGTTTCCATTATTGCATCATTCTTCTGCTCTTTGGGTGGTGGGTTAGCAGTTGGAACCTCTTGCTCCTCTAAACCACATCTAGGCTGTCAAAAAGACACAAAGGAGTATGGTGGAGAAATTTCATTGGTTCCCAACCCACTTTTTTTTATAACACACTTTGAGAGGGAGGATGATGCAATGATGGTGTTGAAGTTATGCTCTTCAATGGCATACTTCTTAGCTTTAGCCTCAGCTATCACTAGCAGGGCTTGATCCCCAATCAAATTGGAGATTAAATCTTTTATTTGAGCCCTGTAATTTGAATGTACATGTTTTAAAGAGCACACAGTTTTCTCTAACTATCCTATTTTGAGTTTGTAGTTCGATTCTACTCTCTTAAAATCAGATTAGTATATTTAAAGACTTAATATTAGATTTAATTTTCATGTTGTAGTCTTGATACAATTTGACCTTAGCAATACAAGCTGGAGTACATAGATGTTCATATACCTTAAGTGTTTAGTTCCAGCCATGAGAGCTTAAACAGGACTGACATCTTGCACTATGAAACTCTAATCAACTTCTTGAGCAGCAACTGTAGTTTGTTTCTTAGTGGATTTGGTTGCAACTTTTGGGTTAGCAGGATGTTAGGAGGCATGAGTTACTCTAGGATTAGATCTAGGAGCTTTGCATTCCCTTGCAAAATGGCCAAGCCGGTTGCAGTTGTAGCACTTGGCCTTTGTCTTGTCAAACCTAAATTTGCTGTTGGTTGGGTTCTAAGGGAAGTGTCTTCTAGTTCTTATGAAGAACTTTTTTGCTCTGTCGGTCAAGAGAGCCATCTATTGGACAATGTCCATGTATTCTACATCATCTAGGCTGAAACACTCCGGATCATCAAAATGGAATTGAAAATCTCTATAGTGCTCACTTCTTGAAACAAAGGCACACCTCTCCTAGAAAAGATTTTGATGAGCCTGTTAAGACCTGGGTGTATTAGGGAATATGATGTAAGGCCTAGAAGAAGACATGACTGTTAGGGGTAGTTTAAGTATAGCTGGGGCTGGGGAGTTCTTGGACCTTCATCAACATGTAGAGCATTGCTGACTAAAGGATAGGTGATACTGTTCATCTGATGGCTTTTCTGAGATTCCATCTCCATATAGTATCGATTAAGGTTTCCATATAGTTCAGTCATGGTGAGAGTGTTGAGATTCTTAGTTCTCTTAATTGAGACACAATAGAAAGTCCACTCATAAGGCAGTGCACTCATGAATTTTCTTACTATGTCTCTCTTCTCAAGAATCACTCCCATAGACTGAAGAGAGGTAATCAAGTCCATAAATCTAAAGTATTATTGGCTTAAGGTCTCGCCAACAATATATGTGAAGTTCTCAAACTTGTTCTTCAGTACATCCTTCTTTGACTCCTTAGATTCAGCAGAACTAGAGTACATCAGCTTCAAAGCCTCAAAGAGTTCATTAGCACACTCGTATTGCTTAAAGCCTACCATTATAAAGTTTGGTATAATAGTAAACAGAATAGTCATGGCTTTGCAATCAATGTCCATTATCTTATAGTCTTCATCTGAGAAGTCTTTAATGGCCTTCTCAATCATGACACCATTTCCTGTAGAGATGCCACTTTTGGCTTGTATGGACCATGGGTAACAGACCTCCATATTCGGCTATCCAGGTACTTGATGAACCCTTCAATGCGGATATGCAGCAGAGACTATTACTACCAAAATTAAGAGTAGCTACGGTAAAATTCTAAGTTGTAGTTGCTACTGCATCTGAGGAATATTTAGAGGACGAGTACTGTACTCAGAAAGATGACTTGAATCTAAAAAAGGAATTCTGGAACATTAAGATAGTAGGGTCAGATATTGAAGAATATACCACCCATTTCCATGGGTTGGTTGCTTATGTAATGGTAACTCTAACCTACAAGCATACTGAGATGTCAATCGACAAGATAACGCCTTGGATTTAAGAAAGGATCATCACCGTTCATCCTATGACCTTTTAGTATGCTATGAGGTTATCTCACAAGCTCATTCATTTGGTTATGGCGTAGAGCACTCTAACTAAGCATGACATTGTTGATGGTTCATCTGATAGCAAGAAGGAACAGGATGGCACGTAGAGTAAGTCATTCACCATCATGGCCATTATGATCATTATTGTTGCCAAAGATGTGGCAGGTTGAACCATATAGACAAAGTCTTTAAGGGAGAGTCCACAATCAAGAGGCAACAAACCCCAGTAGCAAAAACAAGCTGAAGCATCATACGGTTACTCTGAATGCAATAAAGATATGCAAATGAGGAGAGATTACCCTTAACTAAAAATAGCAATAAGGACAGTAACAATGGAAAGGAATAATGGATAGAGTGCCAAGGGTCAAGCCTTCATGAGTAGGTAGGGTAAGGCAAGAAACGAAACTCTTTTCTCTAAAGGTAGTGAAGTGAGCCGAGGAGAAGCTGGATGGAATTAAGCTCGACCAACGGGAGAGGAAGCATGACCAATCCGATCTTATTTTGCAAACTTCTGGATGTAGCTTTAACTAGAATGGAACCTAGTTACACCATACAATTAGTTAATGGTAAACTAATTGACAAATTTACATTCTAAAGGGATGTATATTGGGATTGTCTGGACATAAGACAGGTATAGATCTTATGCCTATTACACTTGATATTTCAATGTGGTTGTCATCATGGATTGTTTATCCAAGAACCAAGCTAAATTTATATGCTGTGAAAGGTCATTCGCATACTACTTCATGGTGGTGAAGTCTTATCTATTTAGGGCGAAAAGAGTGTTGCAGTCTCAGGCACCATATCTTGTAGTCCAAAAGTACATACACAAGTGTCATTCTTCCATTTTAACTATAATCACCAAGAAAGCAACTGAAGAAAGGAGGATCAAAGAGATCCCTATCATTATTTACTTTCCTAAAGTTTTCATAGAAGATTTACATGGTTTTCCCCATATAGACAGATTGAGTTTCAGATCAATTCGACATATGGAGTCTCACTTCTTGCTGGAGCATCTTATATATTAGCTCCGAATGAACAACCAGAACTATGTACGCAACTACATGAGTTGTTGGATAAGTTATTCATCTAACCGAGCTTATCGCCATAGGCAGCTCCAGTTCTATTATTAAGAAAGATGGTAGAACTTTCCGTATGAGTATTATGTACCGTGAGCTTATCAAAGTGACTATTAAGAACTATTATTCTCTTCCACGCATCGATGATTTGCATCACCAGCTTCAAGGGTTGAGTTTTTATCCTTGGATAGACTTGAGGTTAAGATATCATCAGTTAAGGGTCCGAGGGGAGGACATATCTAGGATAACATTTAGAACTTGGTATTGTCACCATGACTTTCTGTTATGCCTAGTTAGTTTACCAATACACCCATGGTTTTTGTGGGCCTCATGAACCATGTGTGTAAACCCCATCTGAACAAATTTCTCAACGTTTTTGCTGATGACATTCGTTAAGTAATCTTTCTACAGATCTATGTCCCATCTTATCTTTATCTGGATCTCGGATCTCATAGAATACCACCAATTATAGCCCGTTGATTTCATTTAAGACAATATACAAAGAATAAGAGTGAGCATGAGGAACATGAGTTTGGAACTACTTGAACAAGGATAACTATATGCCAAGTTTTTGAAGTGTAACTTCTGGATGAAGTCCAAATTTTAGGTCATGTGGTCAATGAGAAAGGAATGCCTATTTGACCCGACAAAATAAAGGCCTTCAAGAATTGGGCTATATCTAAGACTCTAACTAAGGTATGATAGTTTCTTAGATTGGATGGTTATTACTAGCGAGCCATCGAAGGGTTTTAACGCTTGCACAACTTCTTACAACATTAACTCATAAAGGCGCCACCTATGATTGGGGTGACAAGCAAGAGTTCGCATTTCAGAGTATGAAACAAAAACGCTGCACTGTATCGATAATATCCCTGCCGAAGGAAAACAAGTGATTTCGTAGTATATATCCGTGCTTCGATCGAAGGTTGCGGTTTTGTGTTGATGCAATGCGAGAAGGTTATCGAATTCGCTTCCTGTCAGTTGATAGTTCATAAGAAGAACTATATTAAACACTACTCCAAGTTGAGAATCATTGATTTGCTTATAAGATTTAATTTATTACTTGAACGGTACCAAATGTGTCATTATACCAATCACAAGAGCCTTTAGTATATATTTGAACAAAAGGAGCTAAACATGAGACGACATCCTTGGTTGACCTATTAAACGACTATGACAATGTGATGAAGAAACATCTGGGTAAGGTTGATGCGGTAACCGATGCCCTAAGTCAAATGTAAACAACTAAACCAAAGCGAGTGCGAGCATTAAAGCTTACCATTCATGCTAGAGTGCCTAATCAAATCTGTTATGCTCAAATTATAACACCCAAAAATTTCAGTTTGAAGTGCCATGCGACTGGAGCGTCCAATCGTATGACTGAGGGATGACTGGAGCTCCATACGCATGATAGTCGTACGATTAGAGAGTCCAATCACATGGAGCTCATGCGGCTGAAGGTTTAGTCGTATAGAAGCTCGAGCGACTGAACTATAGTATTTTAGGGAGAGGGAAGCCCTTACCCTCTCCCCACACTTGCGAAACCAGGGAAAGAAGAGAAAAAGGAACAGAGGAGAAGAGCGCTTGGTTCAAGCGGGTTCAAGGGTGCAAAATCGACGTGTAGCGAGTTGAAACGAAGCTCTAACCGAGGAGGCTGCTAAGGTGAGTTCTAGGACCCCTATTTTACACGTTTTTGAATGATTTTGGGGCTGGAACACATCTGAAAACCGTTTTTGGATATTTTGGGTGAAAACCCGTTTGGTATGCATGTGTATGTGTATGACTTGTTTGGGACCCGATTTCGGGCTTGGTTATGCTTGAGGGATGTCGTGGGATGTTTACTTAAGGTTTAGAAGGGTTGATTTGGGCTTAAACAAAGTTTGGAAGGATTTGGAGGTCGTGAGTCGCGACTACAGTTTGGGATGAACTTCAATCGCTGCCCAGCTAGGGCTAGGCGACTGGATGGCCAACCGCACGACTGAAGGACGATTGAAGCTCAACCGCATGACTGAGGTTTAGTCGCACGACTGGGGACTTAGTCGCACGACAGGTCATGCGACTGGGAGTTCAGTCGCATAGGTCCATTCGCATGGTTGTTCAGTCGCACGATTG
>BJCO01725554.1:0-10070 GCA_018326465.1 Flaveria floridana | reverse complement strand
AACAATACACCATGTGTCGGTGTTTATCACTCGATGATGATGGCAACGCGTCATCTGAGACCCGTGTACCTCTATTACTCAGCTGATTGTTCGAAATTATTGGGGTCTTATTTTCGAATGCCTCTGGTTTCTTGGTTATTGCTATGATGACTTTGGTTGAGTGGTTGATTGGCATGGCATACTCGGTGACGGCAAGTGTGGTATTCTGCACGTGCAACCTGTGTTGCAGCCATGGTAACCGAAAACCCAGTTCTGAGGCAAAAAGTTTATTTTTTGGAAAACCATGTCTGCTATTTAGAACAAACTCAATGTCGCTTAAAAAAAGGCTATGATGATAGAAACAATATGCGTTTATCTGAGCCTTGGTTCAATTTTCTCCGTTTTAAAGACGCGCAACGCGCGTCGGGGTATCATACCTCGTTTTTATGAAATCGTGATCTTTTTTCAGATTTTTATGAATTGTGATCTGAAGTAGTTAAAAAGACTATTAAGAGTTAATTTCTCAGACGAATCTATTTTAAACAACAATGCCTAAACATTAGTAAATAAAAACACAAATCAACGTAAACAGAATTATTGAAAGACATGAAAAATCCGTCAACAAAGGAAATAAAAATAATTAATAGAAATTATTTTTTTAACTAAAAGAAGGTAAGATTAAAAAAAACTAGAAAAACAATAAAAACGTTAAAAGGAGGGGAGTGGGGATCAAACCTAGGTAGGTCCCCTCACCCCAACAAGCACAGACCAACGAGTCTAATTTCCTCTTTGGTAAACCTTATGACAACTAATGTTTATGAGCTAAAAATAAATCTAATTAAAATAATAAATAAATAAACCTAATCACAATATAAAAAAGAATAACAAACATGGGCTTTCAAGAAGTGAACCGAAAATTCAATAGTTTTGAAATTAAAGGTCTCTTTTGACAAGGCAAAAACTATATGGATACCTTGTCAGGTGATAAATGGATGTTCTCTGGCTTTTTTACGACCCATAAGGGGCTTCACAGGCCGTAAGGCCTGCAAAAGTTTGGTTGTCAGATTTTGTCCCTCACGACCCGTGAAGTATGTCACAATCCATGAAGGCCCGTCAGTGAAGCATCTTACAACTTGTGACTGCGTTTCTTCACGGCCTTTAAAGCTCCTTACGGGCCGTTAAAATTTTCAGAAAACATGATGTGACATATTTATTCATCGGTTTTATTGTTTTTTGTTTCTTATAATTATGTGACGTGGTGTATTATTTCTCAAAAAATGTGTATCAGCTATTTGATTAGGTATAAAATTCTATAATAACGATATATAAACAAACATATTTTAATTGTTTTAACGCGTCAGTTTGAAATGATATAATTAAATGTCTTCTCGCGGAGGTGATAGAAGATTAAAAGGTGTCAAAATGAGTTATATTCTAACTCACGTGTAATTATTGAAAACATTCCGGAACCAATAGATAATCATAATTAGCGAATGACTGATTCGATTAGTTGCAATGTTATACGAGTTGTTAAGGCCCTTACGGGCTGTAATCTGGGATGGTTTATCTATAACACACCATTTTGTTAATTAAAAACATCACATCACAACACCATAAGATCATGTCAACCGAGACACCACTCCTTATTTATGAACAACTTAGTATCATCTCATATCATTCATGATACACATGGAGGACCGGCAACGGTGTTACCGAGTTGCGTCCGCTTCTATCGCAACTCTCTAGCGTGGGCGCCCCTACCCCCTCTAAGATGTTGATTTGCAATATTTAATACATCAATTTTATAATTCTAAAAAATAAAGAAAAAATATGTTTTGTAAGTCTACCAAGTCTGGCTTGATCTATTTTGATCCCATCACCTAGGTTGTCACTGATTGAAGAGGAAATATAAATTGTACAAGAGTATAAGCTTACATATTTGTCGACACATTGCCAATAATCAAAGGGCTGTCCAATGCAGTATTTGTGCCCAACTTCATCAGCCTGAACCCTTTTAACTTAAACCAACACATGAAAACAAACTACATTAGAAACAAAAACAGAGGAAATCTAATATCTTGATTACACCTCAAAAGAATAGAGGAAATATAGTAAACTATTTTAGTAAACTCGTGTATAGCAAAGTTGAATAAATAAAATATTAAATATAATAAAAATTATTAAAAATAAAACTATATACTAATACACGATATGATTGCAATTACGTATGAATAATAACTTTAAGTAATATAACAGTGATATGAACTTTTTAATTTTTTTTTAGTTTTTTTCAAAGATAAAGTAACATTTTGTTTAAAAATAACATTTTAAAAAATTTTAATTTTTAAAAATGATTCGAACCTGTAGTCTTCAGATCATGAGCCTGTACTTACTATAACTTTCTATTTTAATTATTTTCTCTATAAGAAATTTACTTTAAAACCAGCGTTGTAAAAATCGGGATTAACCGCCGATTACTCGAAAATCGGCCCCTCGCCTAGGAATTTTTGGCTAATCTGCCAATTAATCGCTAGGCGGTCAACGGAGGTCAAAATCGGATCTAGGCGGACCCTAGCCAGACCTAGGTGGTCTTAATCGACCAAAAACCTGTAATTCCGGGGAAATTCGGGTAGGGTTCCGGCGAGATTTCGGCGACCTTCCGGCAAACTTCAAAAAATCCGGCCAAAAATTGGAAATTCCCGCTTAAACCTGAGAATTCCTCCCAAATATGTGTATATATATATATATATATAACTAAACATTTTTTATTAATTTTACATATGAAAATGTGTGTATTTATATAAAATACTAAAAAGTATATATAAAAATTCCAACCCGATTACTCCCGATTAATCGCTAGTCGGTATCCACCGCCCGACTAGGGCCTAGCGATTTTTACAACACTGTTAAAAACCAATATTACGTTAAAATTGTTTGATCTTGTAGAAAAAATATCTTTTATATAAAACTATTTCTATAGAAACAACATCAATAAAAAGATCTCTTATTAATTTATTACAAACTAAATATACTATAAAAATAAATAAATAATATTGTTAGTAATTAATATACTTATTTAATAGAAGAGATAAACAAAAAAAGTTTGATGAGAATTAATGTGGTGTTGACACGTGACTTCACCATTTACTATTTTATTAGAGTAGAAGGATAGTTGTTTTGACTCGCTATCAAATCCACTTATTATTTTACCAGCTCTAGTCACGAGGGATGATTTGTTTCTCTTTTAAATATGTCACCTCCATCACACAATTATTAAAACTAACCCTTAAAAATGAAAAGGAACAAAAAGCTCTATTTCTATAAGACTATGGCACTATGGCAGAGTTTAATTCAGCAAAGTATGACTGAAAACGAACCGAACGAACATGAACAAGGTTTTGTTCGTTTTCGTTCGTTAAGAAATAAACTTGTTCATGAACTGTTCACGAACACTTACCGAACGAAATTCTTTGTTCGTGTTCGTTCATTAAGAAAACAATGATCATGAACTGTTCACGAACACTTAACGAACACAAATGAATACAAACAAAAGCAAATGAACACAAAAAACTATTCATAAACATGACGAACACAAAGAATCTCATGAACACAAACAAAATACAAATGTTTATAAATTTATTTAAAAAAAATAAATTTGTATTACAAACGTTACACAAAATCAATAAAAAATAAATAAGTGCTCAACATATACTTGATCTAATAGTCATAAAAATAACCGACACAAAAATTAAGAATATAAACGAACACATTAACGAACATAAACAAACACATTATCGAATATTCACGAACATAAATGAACGAACGTGACCCGTGTTCATATTCGTTCGTTTAACTAAACGAACAAAATTTTCTTGTTCCTGTTCGTTTATTTACCTAACGAACGAACTTCTACGAACTTCCCGCCGAACGGTTCATGAATTGTTCGCTGAACGTTCAGTTCATTTGAGCCTTACACCAAACTATCACAAGTTCAGAACTACAATCTATTCTTTTTAATCATGCTGTCAAAATTGATAAGTTAGCAAACTGTATAAAAGGGAAACATGTTAAAAATTATAAGTAAAGAAAAGAGGTTAATTTGATCTAAGAGAACTTGTATAGTTGTATGATTCACAAAGTTATAAACCAATTAAAAGCATAATGGTAACAAGGTTAATATATACATTTCTAGCAAAAAAATAAAACTAATAAGGTGGTTTCTAGAATTATATATATATTAAGCTTATATCTCGTCATTGTGTGTTTAGTGCAGTTTATTATGTATTTTTTTTAGTTATCATTTTTTTATTATTATTGTGTTTTTCTAAAATAATGAATTTAAAAAAATAAAATAATGGAGTAACATTATTGTGTATCTTTAATATGCATAACACAATAATAAATTAACAACTAAATAATATAATATATTAAAAATAATGACAAAATAACATAATGTCTCATTATGTCTTTTGATCGTTATTTTATTATCTTAAATAACTAGTTTTATACCCGTCCGGTGGCCGGGTCCTGCAACGCAATATAACATCATATACAGGCTTGTTTTTAACAAAGACTATCATGAATTGATAGTAAAACAACAAACACAGAACAACAATAAAACAAAACGGAAATAAGTCACGGTTAAACAAATAAAACATACCAACATAGTTTTGGAGATTTAACGGAAAAGACGCCTAACAAAGTTAAGATGATTACATAGCAATATGTCTAAGATGTTTCATAAAAACAGTAGTCTTAGCTATGCAATAAATCGTTTTGGCTTCTTAATGTTCCACTTAGGCCTTGTATAACCATGTGGTGGCGTTGAGGTGTCTTCGACGCATGTCGAGCCAGTAACTATTGCTTCATCACAAGTAATGTGTAGTGTAGGTCTAGCCGAAACCACGTCTTCTTCGTGATCAACACTTGGCTGAAGATTTGACAAACACTTCAGAACACAAATACACAACAAATATTATATCAAAAACAATTTTTTAAAAAAATACCGATGATGTCTTGGTTATAGTCGATGACAACTGTGAAATCCGTGGGTCCCATAAAGCTTCGTCTGCCATTTCTCATTCATCAGATGTGATCCGACTAAAAAACTCAATGCCCTCGTCAACCTCGTCACTTTCAGAATCATCTTGTTTGATATTGATACCTGGACCACCGGTAGATGTAGTTTTCTCTCTAGCAACCGATTCTAATTTTTCACCGATGTATTTTGACACCGTGAAACGATGAATGTAATGAGGTTCCAAATTGTATTTATCAATTTTGATCCTAAGAGCGACACTTCTAGCACATAAAGCGTTAAAGAAATAATTTTGTATCCAAAACGGATCTTTAGCACCCTGCATCAAAGGAAAAAAACAATACTAAAATTCACATACACACACAGTAACACTTGAAAAAAAAGACACAAAAAAAGTTAATAGCAACATTAATTTCTAAATCTGTCTAGGCAATATACATATGATATAAACATATTTAACATATATCAAAAAATACCTCAGATAAACTCTTAATAACTAAATCATCTGCAGTTATATGAAGAAGAGCAATAACGGCATCATCAAAGGAACACATGTCATCTCCTCATCTTTATCAACAACGCATGCAGCCACCTTGTACTTGTGCCAATGTTAGGCTCACAAAGTGGGGTCAAAAAGAAAGAAAGCACTCCTATAAAACTTACGCATGGCGTGGTTTAACGACTTTTTTATCGCAAGGCGAACAGTGATACCCAGAATCAACTTTCTCGGCCTTTTTACGACAAGCAAAACATTGAACATACTTCCAATCGTTAAAGAAGTCAACGTCGATTATTGTCACCGCGATATTATACATCGTTCCCTGCAATAAATCACAATAATAAAATGCTAAAAGTGAGTCACAGACAATGGTTAAACAGCAATTGTCTACAAAACAAAAATAAAAATAAAAATACCTCCGCAACGCCTTTTTGAAGACAACTATAGACATATGCAATGCAACTAACATGGGAGTCTATCTTCTTGGGTGCATTTTCACCAATTGTAACGGCGGATGACATACTAAAAAAATACATGAGATGGGTAAAAAGCATAATAAATGTTATGTGTCATAAATGAATTTGAATGTAAAGACAACTTTACATGTTCTTGTAGGTGTCACAAACATCGAGCTGCAGGTTAATATAAAAATGGGTTGCCACCGTCGACGTCAAACATGGAGCACCTAATAAGATAATCAAATAAATTTATGAAAAAAGGTACTAAGAAACATGAGTAGAAATGTTTTTTTATAATTTGAATAACATACCTCCAAACAATCCAACCTTGCAAGAGGTCAAATTGAATTATTGCCGTATCCACGAATGTCATCATCACTATACTTAAGCGCAGCTTGTCCCAATAAAGAAACTTTGAGTTCATCACCGCTAGACATAGTTAATTAAGATCGTAAAAAACAACTGGATAAAGATAGATCATTAGTAAGGTAAAAAATAAAGTCTATCAAAAAGCTCACGAATCATTAGCCAAGACAATTTGACGCAATTCCCGGTTACATGACTGGAAAGACCTAAATTAATTCATTATCCACTGAGCCCCAATGTCGAAGAACACTGATAACATCTACATTTATCAAACAATTAGAGATGAACGCATAAACTGAAAGAAACAATAATAATACTAGACCTGTTAGGTATGTAAAATCGTTAGCACGGGTTCGAAGGATGCTAAACGGGGCAAAGTAGAAAACGTAGCGTCGAAACAAAGATGGGTGCACTGTTGAGGGCATGATTGATGTAACACGGGTGAATTGAATAAAGCTCTCCCGTCGTATGGGTCGATACGATGACTCATACGGAAGAACAACAAATCGATGTATCCTATATATGCATCCATCCTCCAAACGCTTAGTGAAAAGATGCATCAGTTGGTAAGGAATGAATTGAACAGTCCTAAAACACAATATAGAAATATTAAAAATATATATTATGTTGAACGATTAGCAAAATAACAGACGACGATCACTTACACGTTCATCTGAAAAAATCAAATCAAACGACAACTTGCGGTTCGTAGTTGGATTGTATGTCGTCCAAGAACGGGAGACCCTTACGGTGACTTGCCACTTGTCGGTAACGTTAGGCCTCAGATCAGAGATGTAACGGTAAGCCTTGCACAAAAAGCGAACCTGCAAATGTGGGAGAAATAATGAATATATATACACATAGTTACGTGCATGATAAATTATAAACATTATATTACATACCACAATAAACATATATAAAAGCATTAAAATAGGACACAAGAAAAAAATGATGCCTACGTGTTTTAAAAAAAATCAAATATAAAATGCTACCTTTAAAAGAATAATAATAGAAAGTATCAGAATATATGAACGTGTTAAACACCCGACCCCACGAATACATTTGTTGACATGAGAGGTAAGTTGTAAAATACTTCTTTGTAAACAACGTTCCTTGTTAGATGGTCATCACACTTTCCATTATTATCAACGTAAAACCGCAGGCCAGCACGAGATGTAACACGAGACACAACAACATAGAGCTGGCCATGAGTAAAAACAGACTTCACCAAGTAAGCGCAAACATGATTAAACGTCTGCCCTTGACTTTTATTGATTGTCATAGCAAAACAAACTTTAATAGAAAACTGTCTCCTTTTGAAATGAAATGGCCAGCATGTGGTGGTTGGAGTCATATCAATTCTTCCAATAAAAACTTTTTCTCCAACATATGTACCAGTAACAATAACTGCCTCAATGACACGCCGACTTATTTGAGTGACCACTAGTCGAGTCCCATTGCATAATCCTTTTCTTAAATTCAAGTTACGTAGCAAAATAATTGGTGCACCAACCTTCAACTGTAACACATGATTGGGAACCCCAGAAAAATGTAAAGTATTGAGGAACTAAGTAGGGTATATAGTTTGCATTTCCTAAAAGTTGTTTGTACTTGGACATATGGAATCAGCACTTAACAGCTCGTTAATTTCGCCGGGCAACTTATTAAGAATGTGCAGATTGATCTTATCAACCTCATCATTAGTGGATGACAAAATACAACGCTACTTTAGAAAAGGAATATCGTTCAATCTCTCTTCAATGTCGGGAAAAGTATTAGACACGACAGCCTTAATAGAATCATTTGCAATAGGGGTCAAAAGATCACGCGGTATGCTAATCCATGTGGCCTCGTCTTCGCCTGCTAATGAGATACTGGGCAATCGCCCGACCCCCTGTATAAAATCCACTTATTAAACTCTTGTTGTTTAATAAGATCAGTGCCACTAATACCCGGGCGATGAAAGCGCATATTACAAGTTAGACAAAACACCTTGCATGCACCCCAAATTATGGACGATCTATTGACAGCTGAGGCAACGATCTCACTACGAGGGGTATGGGGGATCACCGGAAGAATTTGACGAAAATCTCCTCCAAGAACAACCACTTTTCGCCGGTGAGTGAGATTTCTGCTCATTGCAGTCACCTCCGGGCTTCTTCGCACCTCGATAGTAAAAACTCGATTTTCAGCCCCATGAATATTATGCTTGCATATATCTCTGAACGTGTGATCAACTGCTTCAAAAGCATGTCAGTGTTGCAAAGGCGAGGCATCCCATATGATAAGTGTAGAAGCAACAACTAACTCTGCTAGATCAGACCCCACGTCGATTGAACAACATGAATCCTTATCAAGATCAAATGGTATCCTAAACCGAGAATGAGCGGTTCGTCCACCGGGGAGTAATAAAGAAGCAATCCCAGATGAGGCAACGGACAAGACAATTTGCCCACGCGCACGAATACAAGCAATTAGCGTCTTCCACAAGTACGTTTTCCCCGTCCCCCCACTACCAAACACGAACACAACACCACCCGTCCTATTATCAACACAACCAACAATGTTATCATAAACTTCCTTCTGCTGGATATTTAACCCACTATGTAGGCTGTCAAAAACTGTCCTTTCCTCTTGAATGTTGTAAGTACGCTCAGCTGCTATCAATCGATTACGTGTAACATTCACCAAGCAACTATCAATTTGAGGGAGATTAGGAAAGTCCACCAAAGACCTATTGTTACCTACTAAAATCTTTTCTATCTCGATCAACGTATAGTTAAGAAGTTCAACATCTGTGAAAATTATGTCTTCACTCTGTAGAACTCGACGTTGATTGTAAGCAACATCTTCTGATAAGAAAGGTAGGCAATCAGAAAATAATCGTGCTTGATCACTAACAGTACAAAACAACAGAATCGACACAAAAAGTTCACGGAGCTGGTTCCCTAACCGCCAATGTGAAGCTTCACGTATACACTCAACCCACTCAACATCATCTCCTAGTAATCCCAACGCCTTGCATGCCGACATATATGATTGATGCTCAACCCCATCAACGGTACGAATATCATTAAAGCATAAGGGGCCACGCACAACATTCAATAACATACGGAGATAGTATGTCTCACCCATAGAAGGACTCACATAATAAATTCGTCCGATAGCAAACCCATTTTTGCGTGGCCGCCATGCTCTATCATTTTCATGCCATGTAAATTTTGTTGGAAATTCGGCATACGTTAAAAGACGACCTTCCGGATACAATTCGTTAGCATGCATCCATTCAGTAAACTTTGACATGGCAGCCGTGGTCCGCGCGGCAACATTAGCAAGCTGGTCGTTATCACGAAAATAGACCCTGTTACACCCTTCTTCGTGAAATGGTAGTCTTTCAACAGAAACAGAACGATACTGCATGTCAAATCCAAATAACTTCCAACATGCTTCTGATGAAGAAATATACCTACAGTTTATATATTCTTCGATTTCGTTTTCATTATGCAATAAGGATGCAAAAGCCGTTCGATTTTGACCATTCTCTAATATGGCAGTAGCACGATCTGGACCCTTGTTTAGGTAACTGAACAGATACTTCACCAGCATACCTTGGTTACACCACTCTACATTAATATGACAGGCGTATTTTACAAGCAAATCACGATTATAAGGAACAACAAATCTGTTATCAAGCTGAATATGCTGAGAACCAACTTTAACAACTCTTGAA